>WUQG02336477.1:0-46899 GCA_011317285.2 Androctonus mauritanicus | reverse complement strand
AAAATGACAAAAAAAAAACAATAAAAAAGTCAATTTTTCAGTTATTCTCGTTATAATAAAATATCCTATAAATAAATAAAAAGGGGAAAGATTTTATGCACGTCGGTGGTGGGATTCGAACCCAGGACAAACCACCATAACAAAACTCATATCCACAAGACTATGACCATTCGTTCAGCACCCTCATTCAAAACTGTACTTAAACATTCGCCTAAAACTTTGACTCGGAATATCTGGAAAATGGTTGACGGTCTGCCGGCAAAAGGGAGTATCACTGTATTCAGGAAGACATTCTACAACCCTATTAAGTTTCATCAAAATCGATGGATTCCACTTCTCCTTGTAAGAAAATTCAAGTTTTCTTATTAATTGTATTTTTAAACATATTACTCAAATTATCCATATCCTTTTCATTTAAAAGTTTTTTCAGCAGTTACTCTGTCTGAATGCGTTGTAACGAAAATTCGATTGTTTACAGTATCGATATCGACATCTAATTTAAAGGAAATGGACGATTATTTTCACGTGGAAAATGAACAAATATCGAAACAAGAAACTGAAGATGCTTGCGAAAATTCGGAAGAAAACAATCAAAGCATCGTAACAGCCATTAATGAACTAATTGCTATCCAGAAGAAACAATTAGAAATTTCTGAAATGAACGCTAAAAACTTCCAGAAGTTGGTGGATCATTTAACTCAGAATTCAGTTATATAGGATTTACAATACTGTATATTGTTTCTTTTGTAATCTTGATTTATTGTACACTTCTATGTAATGACAACTTTGTTTTACAACTAATGTAATAAAACGATTCATTTTGTAGAAAATGCTTTTGAATTTCCATTTAATTTTTTACGAGAAACACAAACTATTATGTTTCTTTACTATTACAATATTAACAATAATTTTTCAAGCTAAATAAGTTCTTAATTATTAAAGATGACGTTTATTAATATTTTATTATTACTGTTTAATAACTTATCAAAGACTTATTGCATAACTTTTACTACAACTTGAATTATTAATAATGCTTTTTCTTAATTAAAAAATCACAAGAAAAATATCATATAATTAAATTTAGTTTAAATTTTAACTAAATTTAAACTAAATTTTCATTAGTGTAGTACATATTATTTGAATAAAAATTTATCTTCGTTGTTAAACTAATTAATGAAATATTTAATTAAAAATTAATTATCAAGAATCCTACATTAATTTTAATCAATCGAATTAACACTTGCTTATATCAAATTCGCAAAAATTTTAACAAAATCTAAATTAGAAATCGAAACTGTTAGAAACTATTTTGATCTGTTGACGTTACTTCAATGATATCACTTTTCAACTGATTATTATGAGATTTTTATATACAAGCATTGTTTATTTGCAAATGCTTCTTGTCACCATCGTAATAATCATTCGCATACAACTATAATATACTACTGTTATAAGGAATAATCCTGCATAATGCTATTTGCTGTACTTTTTAAACACTAAGAAAATATTTGTAATACAAATATAGATTCTAAGAAATAATGTATTTAGGTTTTTTTATTATTATTATTTTTAATTAACAACGATATAAATAAAGTAATGTGGATTAATTATTTTAAAATTATGACAATAAAATGTTTACAGCAATGGGGAATAATATTGCAGTAATATGAATGTAAACATAGCAAAATTATTTTATAGTTTATGATGTTACAACACCAATAAAAAATTAATTAATTTGCATTAACAACTAAATTGCTATGATATTAAGCTTATAAAAAATAAACTACGCTTCTCTAATAATATTTATTATGCTATTAAGCTTATACATAAATTATTATAATAAACGTATACATGAAAAATTAAGAGTGCTTCTACAGTAATAACTTATAAGTCTATGCTATATAAATTTTATCAGAAAAAAAAAATTATAAATAAATAAATTTAACTCGAATTTATTTATTTATAAAAAAATGAATATTTTAAGTGATAATTATTAAGAGTACTAAATTGAAAAATTTTCGCCTAGGTAATTATGTAATTAACGAAATTCTATTTTAAAGAGAAGTTAATTAATGGAAGAGTAACATCTACCAACAGTACATCAATAACAGGAATCGAAAATTACACGAAAAATAAATGTTTACGTATCACTTTAATTAGACGATAGATTGTGTAAATAATAATTAATTTTCTAAATATAGACAAATGAATTTGTTTTATTTTAACTGATGAAGAAACTAACGTCTTGTGAAAACATCTGTAGTATTATCATTAGATTGCAACCGGACGCACGTTAAAAGCAATAATTCGTGATGATGCTAGAGTTAATACTAAGAACTTAATAACACCGAATTAGGATCTATATCTAGTCAGGGAAAATGGATATAATGCTGACCTCGTATACTGTTACATTAACCAAGAGAAAATAATATTTCTTATACTGTAATGCCTGAATGCTAAATCATACAGCTTATATTCCTTTCATAATATTAAAAGTAATGTGAGCTATTAAAACATGATTAGATGTAATAACTTTATAAAATGTTTAATAGTTAACATTTAAAACAAATTAAAACATGCATTTATTTAACTAATCTTGTTAAATAAATGTAAATGCGAGTTAAGAATAATTGGCTGGTATGCAAATTCATAACGACAAGAATGCTATAGTAAACAAATTTATACTACGAATATGCATATATGTATATAAACTTATAAAATGATAGAATGATGCAGTTTACAGCAAAGAATAGAGAAGCAAAAAGAAAAAAAAAATGTATTCTTAAGTAAAAATACAAGTATATAAACATTAAATTCTTTATTATCTTTATTGATCGATTTACACAATTTCTTATGTGAAAATAGTAAAGAAAAAGTTCAAATTCGAGTTATTTATTTTGGAAGACATTTGTCAGAAATCATTATTTCTTCCGGATATAAATTATTCATGGATTTTGAATGAATTTACTTTTATGATATGGACAAAGGGGCCGATTTTTCCATTTTTTTTTTTTTGTACTTTCGACTTTCATCCATTCGTTCGAACTGACTTTACATCGATAAGCTTGAAAAAACTTCAAAGCTGACAAGAAAAATTGTTTCCAATTTTGAATGTTTGAATCACACAAAATTTGGTTTTTGGTGGATTATGTGCTATTTTTCGAAATGAATTGATCAGTTTAATTTTTTTTTACTTCAAAATTATATTAAGTTTGTACAGTTAACAAATACAGATCAAGCTATTTTATTATTAAGGTAGATTAATTACTATAATTGCAAATATCGAATAATTAAAATTAGGTATGCTGTAGCTATTTATAAATAGAATTACAAATGATTTTTAAATAATATATTCGCTTGCAATGCCGTTGTTTTCATCATAAACTTGGTGCAAATGCTATGAAAAAAATGTTAAAATGTTTAACTTAATTTCAACTATTATAAATTTTTGAAGTTTAAATATATTATATTTATAAAATATTGTATAAATTTTGTATTTAAAGCAATGCTAAAAATACAAAATATATACAATATTTTATAAATATGATATATTTAAACTTCAAAAATTTATAATAGTTGAAATTATATTAAACATTTTAACATTCTTTTCATATATATATAACTTATATGAAAAAAATGAAAAATGAATTTAATATTTATATATTTGTATTTAAGTTTAATATTTCATACACATCAATCTGGTTACAGATTCTGTTATATAAAAGTAAAATCTAGATATATTATATTATATAGAAATAAATATAAGAAAATGTATTATAAGCTATAAAACTTCAAAAAATTGTCACAAGTGGTGGTTACAAAAATAATTTATGAGATTTAGTGAATAAGTTCAACCATGCAGAACTTCGTTTCTTCAAAAATAAGAAAATATTTCATAATAACTTTTACAAAGATAAATTATGTTATTTAAATTCACTTCAATAGCTCTAGTTTCAAAAAATGTATACATTTTTTTAGAATTTTAATATTATTATAATTAAATATAAATAACAAAAGATTTAGAAAATATTCTTTTATTTATTTGTTCCTTCCATCACATTTTTTTTTCATAAATTTTAGATTTCATTCAGAAATTTTCCTTCACCTTTTAATTTCATTGAGTTGATTTCATTAGTGGACGTTAAGCTGATTTAATTCTTTTACTTTTTCTTTTTTATCTCTTCGCTAACAAATCAGCAATTTTGGGACAGACTGCAATAATAATAATAATAATAATTGTTAATCAGAAGCGTATTTTATTTTTAAATTTTTCTTTTAAATTAAAATTTCGATTTATTTTTTGTTCTGGAAAAAATATTTTACGGTCGTCTCTCTCTCTCTCTCTCTCTCTTTTTTCTTTAATTTTTTACAAAATAAATTGGAATCACAAAGTATAAATTCTTAAATTATAATACGAGAGAAATCGTTTAGAGTACCTTTCGCAATGTGAATTCAATTTAATTATGTGCTTATTTTCAATTGTAATATTTGATATTGAAAGGTTTAAATTCTCAAGTATCCATTAAGAAAACTTTTGAAAAGTTTAATTGTAAAAGTTGAAGTGTTTGATGATTTTACTTCTTCTAATTGAAAACTAAGCACTATTTTGACAGAAGTTTTTAATTAAATTACATAATTACTGTAACTCCTTTCAAATATTTCATAGATTTCTGACTTTTTAGCATCAGCGGCTTAAACGCATTTCGAAACATTCTTTAATTAATTAAAATGTTTATTTTTCATTTTAATTCGTGTAATTAAGCGATAATTCAATTTTTAAATAAAGAAGTTATTAGTATACATAAATATAAGAATAATAAGTAGTGAATGAGAAAATCAGAAAAAATTAAATCTGTTTCTACCTTTTACTTATTTTTTTTTTTTTTTTATTCTAAATTTAAAATTATCAATGATGTTTCGAGAGAGATATTTTTATAACTGAATTATTGATCATTTAATATAAAAGTTCTCTTTATTCTTTGATAATGGAAATAGAATTTGATGAACAGCTTTTCTATAACTACTTGAAGGCAAGATGATTGATTTTAATTTTTAATACCAGAATTTAAAGTAGACTATCCAATGATTTTTTTTAATTAATATATAAATAGTTTTTGTTAAGTTCTTCTGTTATATGCGTACTTAGTTCTGGATATTTTCTCTGATCAAAAACTTTGAAGATATTTTATAATTCCATTAAGATTAATGGAATGATTTTATTTTGGAATATAGTAAAAATTTGAATATAAAATATAATAAATGATGACTATTAGGTTATATATATTGTTTTATATAACTTATCCTTCTCCAAATTTAGAGAGAAAATTTTATAACAAACTAACTTACATTTTGAACTTTGTGTCAATTTTCAAATTAATATATAATTAATTTGAATATATAATTTGAGAAAATAAAAAAAATTTTTTTCTAGAAGTGAGTGCTGCAATAGTTTTCTATTTTCATAAATAGGATTATCAAAGTATGGAAATTATCTTTATTTTTCAATAATCTTCTTTCGAAATTAATCGTTTTTGCTTATAATTACAAAATGGTGTTATAAAACGAAAGAAATGTTTCCATTTTTTTCAAGCGAAAGAGAAAATTTCTTTCGGAACTCGAAGGAAATACTAGAGATTAGAAACAGCTATCGGCAACATCAAAGTAAAAATGAATCCAGAGATTAGTTTTCGTTTTCGCCTTAAGGTCTGACAAAACTGCAACTTATTTTTTAAGTTCCTTCATTTATTTTTTATAAATATCACTCCTCCTGTGGCGACTACCAAATTTTGAACCATCACGATTTTATTTTTTATATATATTTTTACTTTGGTAAAAAACTTTTTATCAAATTCTTTTGAGAACCGTAATAATGGAACTTAGAAAAATGTATTGTTGTTTTATTTTATCCAAAAAAATATGACATAAAAAAATGTTTTTGTTAGCATTATTTAATTTAGTTCTTTTCTTAGAATAGAATGTATCTGGTGGAACCACTTTTCTTTCGAGAGAAATAAATTTCCCTGGAAATGGGTTGTTTTGTTATGGTAAAATGTCTCAAACCCGGTCCTTCCGCAGTTCCTGAGTAGTTGCAAAAGTCTAGTCGAAGGAACTTCCTACATGTTGACAAAATGAAATCTTACTAGTTCAGCAAATCAGTGTGTCTTTGTTCAAATGATATAGCCTGCGGACTATTGTGAATATCACAAATCACTTTTTTCTTTATGATAAAAAAAATTCTGGATTGTTTCTTCGTCTTCTCAATACTTTACTTCTAGAATTCAGTCTTTAAATATATATGTAATGTATTAAATATTAGATAGTGCTACTCGAACAAAATAATAAAAATGGTTCAGAAGAGATTTGGAAGAAAAACAATATAATGCATTTTTTTTATCGAGTTAATGATAGTGTTTGATAGCAAAGTATGCCAAACCTAGCTATGAAATGCTTGATTGACATGTTGTGGATTTGGAAGTGATAGTGGCAAGTTAGCTTCGTGTTATTTCCTACGACAAGTTTGACAGTTCGGTTAGACTTTATCCTTTAATGATCGTCTAGCCAACGACATGATTTAATTTTTTTCTTTTGTTAAAATACCGATGCTAATAGATTTTCATCAAAATTTATAAACTAAAACTTTTTATAAGAAATGAAAAATTAATGTAATGTATTTTATCTATTATACGTAAATTTATGTGTATGTTTTATTTTTATTATCTTCATTGGTGTATTCAATACTCACGATCAAATTTAAATTTTATTTTCAATCAATTTTTAATCGCATTTAATTGTAAATACAGAATGATGCTGCACATCTAAAGATATCTAATTTGTATTCATTAATTAAGAATAAAAAGAGAAATAAATTAATGAATATAAATATGTAAATATCATTAAGTTTCTAAACATCTATGTTTTTATTTCTACAGTAAAGCTAATGATGATTTATCGTTCATATTAAATCTTTCTTCGATAAATGGAACGTTTATTCACCAACTTTTATTGAAAATCACAATAAAAATGATCAAATTTCGAATCCTTTCCAAAATTTATTCTTCTTTTCTACTTAAAATATTTTATTGTAATCTAATAATCATAAATCAATTTATGCTTATTATTAATCGAAAAATATAATAATAAAAAAAATGTTTAAAATAATAAATTCTAATAAAATTTACAATTCATTTTTTAGTTTATTTTTTTCTAAATGATAAATTTTTTCTGTTTCTGACATTCTACAAAATAAACGAATAATTTTTCTATTTGCATTATACTTTTCATAAATATTTTGGCTTATCTGTTGTACTTAATCGTAGTATCAAATATATAAAAAAAAATATAAAATCGAAATTCCAAAGCGAAAGAATACAGTTTTTTTATTAAATTAAATAATTTTACGATAAAGATATAAAGTTTTTTTGGAATTGTTTCAGAAGTTTGTATGGTTTCGGAGAAATGTACTTCAACTTTACTTTTAAAAGAAATCCCTGAGGTATAACAGATTGATCAGGAAATACAATTCTGTTTTGATTTATATTATTTCAGAGACTCGTACTTTCATACATAATAAGAAAATCAGATAATGATTTGGTATTTGAAAACAAAATAAATTCTAATAGAAATTAATTATTATGTATAAAAATTAAACTATACGTTTCTGTGCTTTACAATTTTTTTTTATGGTTTAGATCAATACATTCTTTATTGATTTTACGATCCTTTGCAAAAGATATGTTGTTGGTTTGATGCATAAATATACGTTAGCATTTATTAAATATAAATATTACAGATTAATTTTAAATATTACAATTTTCTATATAACGTTTAATTTTTTTTTTCTCATTAACTTTATATAAATCAACGAATGAAAAGATGAATAAAATTAAGGAAAATTGAAAAATAAATTAAATATTTAAATTATAAATAAAAAATTAAATAAGAAATTATAAAGCGGATGAAAATAAAATAAAAAAGAAAAGAAAACGTATGCGGAAAGAGAAAAATTCATTATAAAAATAAATAAAGAATTTGAATATTATTATGGAAATCAAATATATGGAAATAGAAATGTGTCAAACGAATTTTACTATTTTGTAAGATATGAAATAGAAAATCAAACGAATAATAAAAAATTTAAATGTATCCGAATGAAAAATAAGCGAAAAGCAATAAAATTTTGATGGAAAAGAAACAACCAAGTGACGAACACTCTATTTTTATTGTTTTTATTTCAAATTTATTTGGTTGTAAATAACTCATTGGAAATGCACTAAAAACGAGGAATGGTAAAATAGAAATAAATAGTAATAAAGCCACCTAAAACAAAATAAGTTGGAGATATCAAGATCAATGGTGTAGTAGACAAGTAAAACTGGAAAGATGTCACACACAACAACTTGTCACATAATAAGGTTAGATCTTTTCTCGTAGTCCATCATTTGGTCACCAGGTGCTGGTAACTAGTCACGTTTGTGGACAAATTCGATTGCTGATCACCAGACCCAAAGTTGATGATTTGGCCAACTTCTTAAAACTTTTCCACATATTTTTTCATTATGATCGATCGACACCAATTTTAACACGCCGATAACCAATATGAGAATTTTACTCATCATATATTGTCTCGAATTTTATATTTAATCGAATAAAGCACTCTTTTTTCAATTATATCGATTTCTATATTTAGTTTTAATTCAAATAGAACATAATTGAGTTTAGAAAAATTCTCTTCGTAAATTCTTTCAAGTTAAAAATTGAATTACGAATAAAATATTAACCTTTGATATTTTGAATTAACAAACACATTCATTATACTGTACTCCTATCTAGAAAACATAATTAATTATTTTTTTTTATAGTTAAAAATAATTTTAACTATATAAATCTTAATTTGGTTAACTTTTCATATATGCGAATCTAGATTTTCCTTATTTACCCAACACATTAAATAGAATTTTTTCTTTTAATATTCTACTTTGAATTCAAATAATAATGAAATATGATATGCAGTTATTATCGAATAACTTTTTTCTTGTTTTTATGCTTAATGAATATATATCAATCTTATTTTTTGTTTATAAAAAAATAAATAAAAATTTTTCTTTCATTAAAATAATATCATATAGCATATTAGATAAATACAGAAATACAAGTAACAGAATATGAGTTCTTTTTATAGTTTTCTTTTCTTTTCTTTCTTTTTTTTTTTTTTTTTTTTTGTTTAAAGAAGAGCTAAAGATAAAAGAGTTTACCACTTTGACCAACAAATAATAGGGTTTATTTTTGAACCCGTTTTTACTTGACTGATCTATCGTGGCTGGTACGAGTTCTGAAACCTATCAGCCATGAATAACCAACTCACATCACTTACTTACCGTCTGGTGTGCGACAGAAAGTTCCCTTGGGCATCCACACTAAAGTATCTTCCTTTACTTTTATCATTATTGGTAGTCGGCGGTTTATTGGAACTTGACTTGACTTACCAATATCGCAGTAATTCATCTTCTAAAATGGATTCTAATTCTTTATTTATCAAAACGGTTTTTAACTGCTTATCCGAATATATTCTTATGCTATACTTGAGCAAAAATAGATTAAAATCTAATTCCAATTGCTATTTACCCCAAAACATCCGTATTCAATTTATCTGAAAATCTCATAAGAAGAATTAATGATAAAAATAATTATGTCATTATTTCTCTTTATTTCATTTAATCGGACTGTTTTATCTCTAGAACTGTACATTTTATGGTTACAAGAATCTAATAAATATCTAATACTATTGCTCAAAATTATATTAAAAACCATTCTGCAAAGATATAAAAAAATAATGTAAATAGAGATTCATCAGTTCAACTACATTTGAAGATGAGTATTCAGAACTGCTTTTAAAAATTTCAGGTAAAATGTGCAATTAAGGAAAAATGTTGATAATTAAACACGTCAGAGAAAATATAAAGTTTACTTCTAATTAGATTTTTAAAAATAGAGATGAAAATTATTTTCTCACAGATGCAGTACCTTTGAACCTCTTGTATTAATATGATAATTTTGTTTCTTGTAGTATTAAAAATTATATACAGTATATTTATTAATTTATTGAGAAGAAAGAATAGAAATAGAAAAAAAATCTCTAATACTGTAGCATTTCCTCATTAATGTATTCATTGACTGGAAAGAAGAATATTTGTTTTTATAAATAGTTGCTTAATTTTGGAAATTCTTTGAAACTTCTAATTATCTGTGCAGTAATTGGAAGCAGTGAGTTAATAATCAAGTAGGTAGATTACTGCCTTCCTGTTTTCTCTCTAGAAAATAACCACAGCTGAATAACAAAAAGGAGATGCATGAGCAAAAAACAGTTCGGATCAATAGTCAAATGAATCAGCCTCTGGCACCTCATATTTTGATTCTAATTTTGCCAAAAATGTGGAACCAATTAAATATATTAGTAGCAAATGAATGCGATTATTGATAAATTCAACAAATTATTAAGTTGGAACGATGATGATTTTCTGAAAAATGAATGATTATGTTAATAAATTTAACAATAATAGAATGTGATAAAGAATATTAATAACAATAATGAATATGTTCATGTTAAATATTGTTAATCTTCTCATAATAAGTTTATTATTGATTAAGTCCATTAGTATATATAGAAGAATGTTTTAAAATATAGCAAAATTCTAATTATATAAAATTAAGCAAAAAACTCGAGAAAAAACTGCACAGATATCTTGATTAAAATATTTAAACTAAACATTTTTAATTTTAAATACTTAAAAAAAAACAGAAATCTGATTCAAATATATAAATAAAGTTTTACGATTCATTTAAATTTCACGATCTTTTAATTTGTGTAATATCACCTCATAAAATTACTAAAGACAAAATTTACGTAGTAATAACAGAAAATCAGCCATTTCTTTTTATCATGGCTATTAGGGAATAATTTCTACTCTTTTAACTGCTGGAAAATAACGTATTAATCAGAAAAATGTGAAAATTAGTCGCAAGCATAGTTAAGTCTTTTTCTACCATTAAGATTCTTTCCGACGAAACGAGAGAAGCAACATCAAAATTCGGAGGTAATAAAATGACTTCCTGATAAGGAAAAGAGCAGAGGTTATTGCACGACTGTAATTAACGAGGTTGTATTTGTAATGTTGCTGATTAATTCTGCTTTGTCCAAACGTGAAATCTGTACTGTAAGCAATTTCGATCGCATCTTTACTACTTACAGGAAGTTACTACTTTGGTAGTAACGTGTTCTGAAGACGTAGAAATATAACTCGATGGTGACATCCAAAAATCTCTGCTAAAATCTAACTGCAACAGATATTTTTGTGCTGATATGTTTAATGGATTTTTAATATGATCAGATTCACCCAAAACAACATTTTTCTTGGTTATAACAGAATCGCTACAGATTTACAATAAGTAATAATTACTGTATTATTATATTTATTTATTGATGTTGTTTCTAACTTCTTATCGAAGAATTTCAAAATTCGAATAATTTTTCGATAGTTATTACACTTTTTATTAACTTTGTTTAATTTTTCTAAATTTTTCTCAATTGTAAGTCGTTTTTAAGTTGATAACGAGAGGCGTGATTATAAAAGAATTAATTTCAATAAAAGTTTAGAAAAAAAAAATCGAACTTCTTTCGTTAATTTTCGTGCCAAAAAAAGAGAATAATTTAATTAACTAGTATTTTATAACTTATAAAAATATATTAATTAACTTTTTACCTATATAAAGCAAAGTTTTATCTTCGGTTTTAGTGACAAAAAAATATACTTTGTGAACTCTAAACGATATTGCTGCCGTAAATAAATTGCAATGCCATTCACAAACTCATAAAATTTGCAATAAATCTTACATCCTTAAGTTTATTAATGAAAATTTTTCTCTTTAAACCGTAAAATTTGTTATTAAATATTTTTGAAAATTCCAATTCTAGTTTTATAGGCTCACCAATTTTTTATAATCAAACATTTAGCGCCATCTGTTGCCACAATTTTTCATTATCAGTTTTCTATTTATTTATTATTAATTTAAATAAGTGTATGTGATAATACAATTCTTTATGGTGATAACTACAGAACAAAGCACAATAATATATATAAAATTTAAACTTTTATACGTTTACAGATGTATAAATTATAGCATATTACTGGATTTTTGAAGTAATCAAAGCACGTATCGTTAGGTATTAGGTGTTTTGATTAATAGTTTATTATGTGTGATATCGATACTGTATACATATCGTTAATCATAAATGGCTAGCACATATGGTAATACAAACAAAAAAGAAAAGAAGTGAAATATTATATTAGTCTATCGTTTGTTGGACAAATTAATAATAATTTATATAATTCAAGATGCAATTACTAAAATTTATATAATTTTTGTACGTGTGTATTGAAAATTATAATTTTTCATTTTAGAAAATAAATCCGTAGAAAATAATTATTTTACCAATTTGTTGTAAATTTTATGTTCAAGTGAGAATAGAAAATTCACGAAATGTAATCAAACAGAAAATTCAATAATTTTGACATGTTTATTTAAGCTTAATAGATAGATTAGATTGATGCATCTAAAATTTAAGCCCTGACTGAAGTATAATAAATGTTTTGTGAAAAATTTCTAGTGACCAACTATTTTTTTGTATCATTTTATATTTAAAATGTATTCAAATTAACAATAAATATTTTTGTTTTCTAGGAGTTAATTTACAAAGAAATAATTATAATAGTTTACTGTACTATAAATTTCAGTTTACATTGTTGAAGTTGTAAACATCATTATTTAACAGATTCTATAATTTTAATTTCATATGCCCAACTTTTATTTTGGAAAAACAGATGTACTTCACACTAAATTTTAATTCCGGAGGACACTTTGGAATTCATTGAGGAAGCATGAAGATAGAATTTAAGAAAATAACATCACAGAATTTTAAATGCAATGGTATTGACTTCGTTTCATATAATAACCACTGATATCCGGCGGGTTGTAGTTCAATGTAATCCGTTCCTTACAGACAATACGATTGATTCATTATGCTATTGACTTGAGTCATCAAATTAGATTCCTACATTATTGCCACAGTCATTAAAATTGATTTAGTCAGCATAAATGATCTAAAATTGGATCAAAACTGTGGAATTGCATTTGAACGAAGCAATTTAGTTAAATCACTCCTATCCATGTCATTCACGAATAGATAGCTTGTGAGAGTATTAAATTATTGTTAAGAATTGAGTAAATTTAAGATGAGCTTATATTGCTGTATTTTAGTTTAATGCACTAAAAAAAGGTATTAAAAATATTCGACGTATGACAATAGTAATCTAGATATTTTTTGATTAAATTAAACTAAAAGAGACTATAAAACTATGAGAATAAAAATTGTATCATCATAGTTATCATATTTTCAACGTGATTTTTTTTATCTTTATAAAATTTTCATTTATAAAAACATTTAGTACGGTATGCTCTGATCATTTTAAATGCTGGAAATAGGATAGTAAATATAAATTTTTCTTTGACTAGTTACAGTAATGGAACTATCGGATCAAAAATTTAATTAGTTGATGATTTCTGGTCATATTTTTTAGATCTATTTTTTTTTAAACGGGATTTCATTCTTCCGAATGTTTGAGATGATTGCTTTCCTAAGGCAACATTCATGAAGAGTGAGCTATCAGTTTTTTTTTTTTTTTTTTTTTCCTGGTTCGATAGAATTAATGAATATACCCTCATAATTTGAAGCTGAATTGATTCAAAACTTAAATATTATCGTTGATGCATTGTCAACAATGATAGTTGGATCAATAAATGTTAAATTGGAACAGGTGATTGTATATGATAGTTATATAGCAGATACAAATAAATCTGGGCAAGATAAAATAGTTTCTCCAGTAAATTAATTCGTTATTTTATTGAAGCACAAATCTTATCTGAATTTATTAATAAAATTTTTAAATAATATTGAATTTTAAATATGTAAAATCTTTGAAATTTCAGTTTTTCTTTAATATAAACTTATCCTTACGTTGGTATAAATAAGTTTACTTTATAGCATTGTTTACTGTTGGAAATAGAAAAGTTTTAAATTTTTCTGACATTGTTTCTTTTGTCTGAACACGAAATCATCAAATAAAAGTTGAGTAGTTTTGTTTTCTTTTCCAGTCTATTTTAATATTTAATTGGTTTCATAAAAACAACTGGTAAAATTGTTGCTTTTTGAAGAATTTAGTACTATCATTGTCTGGATATTTAAATTAAAAATTTTAAATATTTCTGAATTTTTTTTAAAAGTTTCTGTTTACAAAATAAGGCATAGTCTAAAGTAATATTCTATTTTAAAAGATAAACAAAATGATCCCATTATAACATGAGCATTTTTCTATATTGAATAAATTATTATTTGATTATTTTTCGGAAAAATATTTAAACTAAACTTTTTCCTACTCAAGTTCATTAATAAAAATTATATTTTTGGCTAAATCCGTTTATTTTTACTATACCGTTACGAGATAAAGTATGGCTCAATAATTTATTTCTCCTATCACAAAAAAAGATTTTTCTTCAGATAATAAAGATTAAAAATTTTTTTTTCGTAAACAAGAATTTTCTGAAGACAATATACGGAAAATAGAAAGAGATTAGTTGCGAATTATTTTCTTGTGCAACATATCCAACTTCTTATTAATGAATACATTAACATAATAGCTCGTAAAATATTAAAATGTTTTGTTATTAATGGATTAGTGCGTAAGTACAAAAATAATTTTTTATAATCATCTTTTTTTTTATTTTATGAGGTGAGAAATATTATCGTCAGATTTTTATCAGTTTAATCTGAAACATTAAAGTATATTCATATTTAAGAAAAGTAAAAAATTAATCAGTTTATCATAAAAAAGTGATCAAAATTCCGATCCATTTTTCAAAAATATCGATTTAAAATGTTCAAATTATTAAATGTATACAATTTATTTCTCGTAATTAATAAATTTAATCTGTTGGTTGCCTAAAAATCTTTAATTATTCAATAAACATTTTGCTTCTTAAAAACTATAAAATTCAAATGTATGAGCATTAATAAATACAACGTTAATAAATGCTCATATCGTCCAGTTCATTAATGGAAAAAATATGTTGAAGATAATTAGATGTTTTTTTGTCATTAATTCCGTATAGTTTTCCTATTGTGCAATTCAATGGGACTAGAACACTGTTTTGTGAAGAACCGTAGACGCCATTTATTTGTCACTTCAAACACTTTTAACACTAATGAAGCTTGCTTGTTCTGTCTCCGTTCTGAAACTATTTCTTAACGCTTGTCTGCTACCATCCAAAAAAATAAAAACACATCTAGTTTTTTTTTATATATCGATTCCATCACTTATAAAGAATTCGAATTCTGCCACGAAAAATTTTAATTACTTTATAATTTAATACGAACAATTACTGAATATATTTCTATTAATAATTCATGGAAAATATTGAGTTGAAGTTAATGTTCTGTAAGACGGGTCACATAAAGCTTTCTACATATAGAAAGCGCCTAAACTCATTTCGAATGTGCTGCATCTCGATTCAAATTCCAATATATTATACAGATTTATGGATGCGACTGTCGAAAATTGCTTCAGTGATATGACATGTGCACTTCACCGTGTTATTTGTGAAAAATGAATGATGAAAAGCAAGTATAGAAATGAAAATGAAACGCTCGTTTTTTTAATCTATATAAATTTATTTACTTTCAAATTAATTATATATTATATAACTACATTTTTAAAAAATTTATTTATAAATGATTTAAAATTTATTTAAAAATATTAATTCTGTGTTATTTTTTAAAACCATTAAAGTGAAAACGTTCAAAATTTAACATTTTTATTTCATTTAGGAAATGTTAATTTTTGAAATTTTGTTGTAATATATCTTATATTAAATATAAAATTATCAATTACAGTTTTGAAAAATGTCACTATCGTAAAAGTAATATGCTAATTTATCATTTCTTTAAATATTCCCGACATTTATCGAACTTTGGTTATTAAACAATAAACGAAAGCTAGACTTGATTTATAAAACTTTAAAATTTCATAAGCATTTAACGTGGCAAGTCTAAAATTTCACTTAACGGGAAAACTTTATAACAGATTACTTAATTAATTTTATTAATTTTCGGTTAAGTTGAACTGAATATTGAAACATTTTTCAACTCATCCGTGACTCGCTTTCATTTACAGAACAAAACCGAAATTTCAAAGTTTTCTTATGAATCACTCCTAATTAAATTTACTTTGGATGAACATATAATGACTTTCTGTTAATTAAAAGATGATGTTGTTTATTCATAAATCAAAATATGTAATATAGTAATGAATAAGTAAAGTTTTATTAATTAAGTGAATATTTCGCAGTCGAATTAAACTTATTAAAAAGTTACTATATTTATATATCCAAAGTTATGAAAAACTTGTTATTTTAATATCTAAATTTATTCCTATATTCATTGCAACACTTTAGAATAGGAAACTATAAGCATATTAAAATACACTGAAATTTCTTTTGTTTTAGTCTTAAATACTAAAATTGGTTTAATATAACTTATAATTCTTATTCCTTCTTCAAATTTCTTTACTCTCTGATTAATTAAATTATGTTCAAAAATTATTGCTCATTGATTATAATATAAATTCGTAAAGAGATTTTTCACGCATTCTATTGAATCCGAGATACAAAGATGGACGGATTAAGATGATTGCTGTATCATTTCCAACAAGATTACAAAATTAATTTTAGATTGGACGTGTTTAAATAAAATTTATGATGTTCCCAGGAAAATAGTCGGGGAAATTAAACTTCTGCTAATAAGTTAAGCAAGCACGAACTGTTACGATAGCATATAGTATATATTCTATCGTTTAATTAAAATTTGATAAATATCGTATATATCTCTAATTTTTATATGAAATATTAGTTAAATTTGAGATATTTTATAAATATAATATGTACAAAAGCATTTAAAAAAAATCAAATATTTATATGTTTATCAATAAATGAATAAATAACTGAATTGACTATTAAAAATTATCTAAATTTATTTGATTTATTTATTTTCCGATAAAACTTCATTGATTTTTTAAAACTGAATAAAATTTTTCTATATGATTAATTATTAAAATTAAAGTAGCTATTGTACATAATAAAAAGTTTTAAAAACGTAATATATCATCTTTGAGAAACCATCATTTACTGGGTTAAAAATTAATATAATATTTTCAAAATTTATTACCAAATTAGAAAAATCAATATACGAGAAAAATTTTACTTTTTTCAAATTATGTTAAAAAAATAATCTTATATTTTTTTAAACAGGAACTAATCTATAAAAACGGTTTATTTTCGTGTAATTTAATTTCATTCCTCTAAAAATAAATATTTGATATTCCGTTTATGTTTATATAAAACATGATTAAAATTTATAGAAAAATAAAGCAGTTATTTTAAAAAATTTCATAAATTATTTCTATTTTAAAATATCTGATTTTCTAATAAGCTTTGAATTTCAAAAATTTATTTCTGTTTAATTATCGAAAAGGGATTACAAGAAACGAGATTGGCAGATTTCATAAGTTCAACGTATCAGAAAACTAATTTTAAAGAGTATATCTTCCCTTTTTTTTCTTTTAAATCTATTCGAAGCTTAAAAACAACCAAGTCGATATATTTACTAATCTATTTATTCTTGTAATCTTCTTTTTTCCATTCTGTACATGACATGCCCTTTTTTATGAATTTTGGAAATAGAGTCACGCGCTACTGGAATTCCGAATTTCCACCTGCCATTCTCTGGTAATGTCACAATTGGAAATACCATACACTGTATATGTATGTATATATATATATATAGATGGCACACCATACAGGTTATATATATAGACGTTTGGTTTTTTGAAAAATACAAAAGGAATTTAATCTTTTAGTAGCCGTCGGTATTTTCTATTTTAGTTTTTACTTTCTGTCGGCTTTATAGATTGGCAGTAGTGGAGTAACATGTTTTATAGTTTCCATACACTTACTGTGATAGGTTGTCTTGTAAGAAGATTTGGTGAGTTGACCTCGATTTTTTTTATACGGCTTTTTGTATAAGTACTCCGAAATAATGTATCGCAGTCCTCACCGAAATTAAAGATTAAAAATAACATAAATTATATTATGTAGAGTGTTTTATCATGATATCAATATTAAATTATCTATTTATTAACACCAAACTTAAGTAATAAATTTACTTTATTGTTTTTCAAGCTGTAAAAGTCAAATTAATTTTACAATAGATCAATTATAAATTTAAATTTTCTCTATACTTTTTTCTATTTTCTTATAAGTGAGGATTGTAAGAATTTCTTTTTATTTGTATATCTGTATATCTGTATATCTCAACTAATAATTTTTAATTAATTAGTAGATCTACATGAAATTCAAAAGTGATGTTCTACCGTTAAACATGATCTCAAATCTTCATATTTTAATTCCTGCAGCTTCAATCATTTAAAAATGATAAAATATCTCGAAAGTTTAAATGCTTCTTAATATCTCTTGAATTATTGAATTTTTATAACATTCAGCAAGATGATCAGATCGCTGAAGATAACCATGAAGACACTACTTTCAATCATTAAAAATGGTGAATGTTTAAACTTCGCAGATTTCTTTATAATCTTTGAACTATTTGATTAATATTTATGAAATTAAGTAGATTGAGAAGATCATCATATTAAATTTTTAGATAAAATTATTTAATTCTCCAATTTCTAATGACTATCGAACTATAGTATTTGATAAATTTTTATGATATCAAAATAAGTATTTCGCCATTGTAAATGATTTTGATGATAGGCCTATATTTTAATTGCGCATTTTAAATAATTTTAAACGTTTTCTTTCTGGATCTGTTTGCTCTTTCTTAATTTATATATTGATATTTCTTTTTCTCTAATGCGCATAATTGAATAGTATTAATTTTTATGTCTGTATAAATAATCAAACATATACGTGTATAGATAAACTTGTACATATCTGTTGGTCTAGATTAGATACGTAACATTTTTCGAAATCATTTTTTTATGTAGTAAATGCAATATAAAATATTCATCGCAAGAGTGTCACTGATGATAAATATATTTCTAAAATATCCAAAAAACGAAAATATTACAGTAACGAAATTTTTCTTCCTTCATAATTTTCGGTCCAGTTTAAGTTTAACAAAATTGTGCGATTTAGTAAATTATTGGCAAAAATAAATTTATCCTAATTATGGAAGATTTTAAGTTCTGTTTGTATAATACAGAATAATATTCAAATTAATGTAACAATAAATTTATTTCGAAAGAATAATTCTATAATAAATAACCATTTGAAGCAATGTTAAAAATTGAAAAAATAACACAAAATTAAAAAAAAATTCTATAAATGAAAATTCATTCATAATGCTATTAATTGCAATTTTGAAATTAATATTATCATAACTGGAAATATCAATAATGTAAAAATTTTCAAATTCAATAAAAATGAAATTACTTAACATTAAATAATATAAAGAAAATATATTTAGTTTAGCATCAATAGGAAAAATAAAAATTTATTGAAATGATAATTTATTATTAAATTTAGTAAATTTATTGATTATCAATAAAAACTGATATTAGACTATATTTAAAAGCAAATTAGTCGTATTAATTAAATCAAGTATCATATAATTAAAAGTTAATTATAGAATGTATAATTATAATTTGTATCATATGTGTGTTACTTTATTATATGTATTTATACTAATAAGTGATAATTATATATTATTTTAGCTTACGAAACTATTTCCACCAATGATATTTATTTTCTTTATATTTCTTATTGCATCGAAAGTGGAAAGTTATATATTTAGTTATTTATAATATGAAAAATGGATAAAATAAAAAAAATTAAATGATAGTTTACATTTGGTTATTTTAATTTAAAAAATAGAAAATTGTTCATTGGAATAGTGTTTTTTATACTAGGCATATATTTAAAACCAAAAATAAGCAAAATTCATTTTTTACTGTAACGAAAATCTTGGAAAATCCCCAAGCGATAAAGGAAAAAATTCAAAATGATAAAATATCAAACCAATACTTATTTTAAATTCTAAAAATTTCGCGTCAAATTAACGAGATTTTAGCATATTTGCAACTTTACAATTTATTTACATTTAAAGGTAATCTCGGAAGATGTCTTCGGACAGCTGTAATCCTATATTAATGCGCTAAGCCCACAATAGGAGAAGATAAAGCTTGATTCGGAGTGACGTATGCTAATTCGTTTTCATGAAATATTCATTAAAATCCTGATGACTGTAAATTTGCTTTTGATCAATGATTGATTACAGAGATTCTCCTCACGTGTATTATTACTAATGTAAGAATATTATTCGTTATAATATTTTACTTTAATTATTTAAAAAAGGATATATTAATACGAATCACGAATCAGAAGAATCTAATAATGATAAAAAAATGGAACTTCTAAAAAAATTGGTTTGTATTATTCTTCTTCTTACAATACAGTACTAATAGTGTGCAAGAGATACAATTTTATGAAATAACATTTGTTTAAATAATAATCAAGAAAATTTCTCATTTTTTTTGAATTATTTATTTATTAAACAGATATTAAATGGCAAATTTGTTTGTTTATTATTAATTTTGAAAAAATTTAAACATTTCTAGTGAAATAATTATAATTTTGAAATATGACTTAAAATTAGAAATTTAAACAAAACAGATTTATAAAATATATTCATCTAAAATAATAAAACTTTCTGAAAATTTTCACTTTTCAATAAGAAGTTTAAATATTGATTTAATTTTATTAAATCAAATACAGTATCAAAAAATATCAAGTTGTTTTTATCTTATTTTATCAATTATATTACCAAGATAATTAAATTGTTTAGTATTAAGTTGTACAAAGAAAATATACTTTAGATTTATGACATTAGCAGAAGAAATAAAAAGCTATTTAAAGGATGATTCACTGCAATATCGCATTACGTGACTAATCAATAGGAGTAATCCTATAGTCTATTTGTCAATATTGCATGAGAGAAGCACTCGTATTACATTCTGCCACACATTCTTCAGACGTTTAATATAACGTTAATTATTCCAGAACATCTCATAAATTCTATTTATAAATTTACATACGCTTCGCTATTTTAATAAATATCATTTCAATCAAAAATTTCGATCAGAATTACATTTAAATTAATTATGTATAAATATCAATAAATTTCATTTATCGGATTAAATTGTTACAAAATTTAATCTGGATTAATTTAATTTAATAATTAAATCAATTTGATAAATACTGATCAGATTAAATTATTCCAGAATTACATGAAATAATTTTCCAGATAAATCAAAATAATATATTTTTCCAGATTAAATCTGGAACAAATTAATCTGATCAATACTTTCTAAATTAATTTGAGAAAATATAATGAGCTTAATGATGTTCCTTCAAACATATAATTAATGTTCAGTAATTTATAATTAAAATCATCAAGAATGTCCATTATGTTTAAACTATTTTAAAAGTCAAAAGTATAAATTACAATTTTTATAAACAATGTTTTCTAACCTGACTATACTTTTTTCCTTTTTATTCCATTATTTTTCGTAATTTTACGCTTTAATAAATTTCGAAAAAAAAATTATAGTAGGCACATAAATCTGACAAATAATTTATTTTTATAATAAAATTGCAATTATAATTTTTATAGTATTTTATTGCTTAATCAGAATTTGCAGAATTATATCAAAGACTATACAATTTTAATGCAAATATAATTTATAAAAATTTTACTAATTTTAATATTGTGTACTTCTTTTCTAAATAAATAAATTATTAATTCTAGAAGTGATAAATATATTAAATATTTTACTAATAATCGTGACGAGAATGATATATTCTTGTAATGTAAATGAATACCTGACGTACAAGAAGAAATAGAGCTTTCGGTTGAAAGCACATCATGAATAATGTAAATAGCTATTATTATCAATTTACATTATTTATACATGGACACGAAAAAAAGTAAGTATATATTCTGTTAAAGTCGTCATCTTCGATGGAATAATAAATTGAACTTGTGCGAAAAACCAAAATACTTTGTTGTTGGAACGTTAAACTCAGGTTCACGATCTTGGTCATTTTTTTACATAATGTAATAATTTGCAACTTTTGATTAATAAAACATAAAATTGTTTTCAGTAAAGTTATATAATTTTATTCCCATCAGACTATATTTTTTGGAAATAAAAATATATAGCCTACAAATTTAGTAAAATTCATATAAAATTAAAGCGTGAGATTTATTTCTACGAAATTTGCATGAATTTATACATAAACATCTGTTCCTTATTCATATATTCCTATTATTGTTAAACGATAAGAAAAAATCTGCTGCATGTTATTTCATAAAATTTATTTCTCTGATAATGTTTTTCGAATAGAGTTTTATTAATGTCTTATTTTAAAGTAATATTATGCTCATTTATCATAATAAAAGTTCTAAACGATTTAAATATATTATAAAGTTTATATCTGTAAATGTAGAAATTTATATAAAGTCGATTTTTACTTGTATATGTTATAAAACATGTTTAAATTTAATATAAAATAGATAAATCAAAAGGCATTTATTGATATTCTATGTTCACAAATTTTGATAATTCTTTATTCCCAATAAAATTGATATAAGAAATTCTAATTGCCTACTTTTCGAAAATATCCGCTATTTTTAAATAGTGAAGTTACAAGGTTAAAACATGTAGCATCGAAATCATCTTTAATGGCGGAGTATTCATATATCTATAGAATTTCATGAAAATCTACTTTCTATAGTTATTGATGGAGATACACTGAACCAGAATAATGAACTTATAAGCTTCACTTTTCTTCGGCAAATAGGCTAAATAAATGAAAAGTATATAGTAATTTAATGTGCTATTTAACATATTTCTTTACTATTTTATATTTATAACTTAGAATATTTATTATTTTCTAATTGATTACCGGAAGAGAACAATATTTATAGCGTTGAATATAGGTTTTTTTTTTTATTGGAATCTATTCCTGTTATTATTTTTAATAAATGTGACTAAAAATATAAAAAATATATTTCAATATATTTTTTATAATTTTAGTCACCTTTATTGAATGTTATTATATATATTATGATATTATATATATATATATTGAATAACAATATATATAATATCATAATATATAGTATTGTTATAACTCAATATTCTATCTTAATATTCCTGAATGTGTTTAGTATTATAGTGATTTATACGTTTTAATGATCAGATACTCTATATTAAACCTAGTTTATTATTAATAAAAATTGTTTAATGGCAACAGTTAAAGCAATAACTGATTATAAAATTAATGAGACTTAAAAGCATCAATAAATTTTGCACTATTAAGGTAGTTTGGAATCATATTGTAAGATTGGACGTCACAACTAAATTGTATTTCGTATCTTTTTAAAAACATTAAAATGTAAAAAATAAGCCAAATACAGAACTAAGAAATTAGGATATTTCAACAATTTAGAAATGATTATTTTATTGAGATTAGCATCTTTTCTTAAATCGTCAATCGTGTAATTGCTTTCAAATTGTAGCAAACATCGAAATTTCTCAATGTTATACTTGATTCAATTTTTATATATTAAATATTTTTGAATAGATATTTATTTTTATAATGAAAATGATTTCTCTGAAAAAGTCCTTCTAACAAAAATATGCTAACATAGATTATTAAATATTCTCTTTATTTTAGTTCGAATATGCCGAAGTTCTTTAGGAACCAAAAGTAACTAGATTCCAAATTTCGTTTCAATCAATTAAATAATGTAACCAATAGAGATATATGAGGAGAACGACGAGGTGTAAACGAGAACGGGGGAAAAAAGAGTTAATTTGCCAATTTTTGTATTTTCAAAGACTTCTAATTCTTTTTTTTTAATTGGATTTGAATTTATTTGAAATTCTACGTCTGATTGAATTATTCTGTAGAATATAAACGTCAGATTGATAATATCGTATTTAACCTGAACGAAAATTACAGCTAGTTATATCTCGGCTGTAATGATTCTTGTAATAAGAAGGTTAGTGAATGCAGTATTTACTGACAGATTCATTGCCGTGCCTCTTGACATTTTGATAATATCGTAAATATCTTACTGTTAAGCCTAATGAATTTTATATTTGAGCCTAATCAAATGCATAAAAATATCTTATTAATATATATTTATATATTATTATTAAATTATTTCAAATATAATAAATAATTATATCAGATAACATAGATTCAAATACATCATTCATATATAATTTAGATTCTTTTTTTCACTATTCTGATTCTTACACAGATTATTTTAAAACTATCAATATGATAATAATCAAATGGAGTTTTTCTATTCAATGAAAACTGGAATTCATCCTGATATAATAAATAAAATAATATATGCATCCAAAATTATTCGCATTTATGTTATCTCAAGATTTCCTATTTGATAAAATAAAAAATAGATTTTTGCCAAGTTACAGGCATCAGGTTCTCAATGTGGAAGGCATTCTTAGATAAAGAGATGCAGCGGTTTTCTACGGAGGCATGTCTTAGGTAAGGAGAAGGAGACAACTAATATAGCAAAGGAAACGAAGA
This sequence comes from Androctonus mauritanicus, assembly GCA_011317285.2. Lineage (NCBI taxonomy): Eukaryota > Metazoa > Arthropoda > Arachnida > Scorpiones > Buthidae > Androctonus > Androctonus mauritanicus. The sequence goes on along the minus strand of WUQG02336477.1, from coordinate 22,092 downwards.
AAATGTATATACTAACTTGTAAGTTATTGTTCATTCTACAATGATTTATGTTTAAATATGTATTATAACAAATAATTTTAACAAAAAAATTTTAATAAAATTTAAGCTATTTAGAAAACCGCTGATCCTAACAGATATGAATAAAGTCTCAATAATTTAATCGAATTCTAGTGGACGATTTTTATAATACAATTCAAAACAAATTTTTCTAATAAGTGTAGAATTGTTTCAAAGATAGGAACAGGCAGTCTGACAGAAATGACGAAGCTAATAGAAAGTTTTTCAATTTTGAAAACGTATCTTAAAAACACGAAAAAAAAAATAAAAATATTTTTTTTATAAAGAAAAGTATCTGATAAGTCACAAACAGCTATAAAATAATATACATAATCATAACTTTTTTATAAATAGTAAAATATGAATAATTGCTAATTAATTCTACTCTAGTAGAAAATCATATTTCTGCATTTGAAACAAGAAATGATCATCAAGGTACCAGATCTTTCAAAATTTAATTACTTACCTAATTAATCATTACCGCCTAGTTAAAGTAACTCGTGTATGCATTGTGATTACAGTTACAGTATTATGAATCAGTTCATGTAATAATTCATTTCTTTTAGCTGTTTTATAAATTAATTTTTCGTAAAGAATGTTTCAAACTAATTAAAATACAACTAAACATTTTTAATATAGAAAGAAAAACAAGATGCATATTTATGCTAAAAATTACTATTTTGTTTAATAGTTTCGATGGCTTTCGTAAATTCAACTTATATATATTTTTGTCGCCTAAATAATTATATAAATAAATTCAACATTATTCATCTCATGCAATATTTCATCAATAAATATTTATAACATAAAATTATATGAATTTATGATCTTAATTTAATGCATCAATAGATTTATTTAAAATGCTTGACTTATAAAAAATTTCCAATAATTTACATCATTATATGACAAACTTTACAACTACAGTGTAAGGAATTACATTTTACTTTAGATAAGTTCTGTTTAACATTTATTTAGAAAAAAAATAAATTCTGATATTCTTCGAAACTTTTTACATAAATTAAAGAATACCATGGGGAATAATTTTCGATTCTACTTTTAAAAATCTCTATTACGTCCAACTATTTAAGTTTGTGAGGAGATTTATTAGTATCCAGATGAATCATTATCATCTAAACAGATAAAAAAAAGTTCTCTTTGAACTAAATTAAGCACATAAATATATAATCTTAAAAAGTCTTAAAATGTACTTTCCAATAATTTATATATATAAAAAAAATAATGGCTATATTTTTGCTAAACAAAAATACAGATAAATATATAGACAATGAATTTTTAAAAGAATCAATATTATATATGCATAGAATGAAAAAAATTTGTATAAATGAACATGAAAAAATATTCATGCGTTTATAGCGGCAATTATATTAAATACAAATTTAGAAACATTAATCGTGTTATATGCAAATTAAAATATTTTATAAAGAACTTAATTTACGTAAACTGTTTGGAGTGTAAATTAAAATATAAAATCATTTGTATGACAGAACTCAATCTTGGTATATAACTTAAATAAAATTACATATTTTATGATTATTAATATTTATTCCATCAGAATAAATATTAATAATCATAAAAATATAATTGTTCGAATAATATAATTGAATCAAAATTCAGAAGAATATTAGAGACGAGTGGGATCAATTATAACGGACAAATTGTGATATTTTAAATTTCTGAGTGTGTTGTTCACTTCGATAATGTGGAATAAATAGAACAGTGATGAAAAGACTAAAGAACAAAAACGAAAAAATACTATTTTCATTTGCAAATTTTGTGCTTTAAAAGTCATAAAATTGTTTCTGGAAACAGAGTAAAATTCCTTTTCTAAAGGAATTTTCTTCCTGTACAGATAAGTTCTCTTCCAGTAACCGTTATATTAAAACATTTGATTATAATGGTATTTCAATGTCCAGTAATTTAATGATATATACCTATACCTGTGGAATTAAAATAGTGGACTACTTTATCTCTAACTGCGGAACAATTATAATACTACTTCTAGTGACGGGTATAACATTTTATAATTGACTAATATGCAAAATATAGTTTTAAAAAAATTCTTGTTTAAATTAGATTTTAATAATGTAAACACTTTAATAATATCAAGAAAATGATAAGCAACTGTTAATGGAAAAAGCAAATCTAAAAAATAAAAAAATAGGAAGAGAAAACTGAATATCTTGCTTAAAAAAATTAGATTATAAGGAAAAAACTGTTTGAAGAAAAATAAATATATTTATATCTTGGACCATTACGAAGACGACTATCCCATGAGAAATAGGTATAAAACATTATATGTAGAAATGATAACATATTCTTTGTGCAAAGGAATAGTTTTATAATGAATATCAAAACTTTTTCAGATTTAAGAAAGCCTTCATATCAGAATGAAACAAATAAATAAATACATAAATGCATTATAAATCTTATTTATTCTATATTTATATATTCAGGTAATGCACTAATGCATTAACTGAATTTATAAAGGAGTTTTAAAATCTAATTAAACTTTTTTCTGATATTTTTTTATTATAAGAAAAATTCTCAAAGAGTATAATTAAGAATGGACCTAAAATACAATTCATAATTGAATTGTATTTTAGGTCCATACTTTTAAAATAAATTGATTTAATTTTAAAATTAATTGTTTAAGCTGATTAATAAGTAATTATATTTATTAAATAATATGTGAAGTCAACTATAGCATTGTCTGATGTTGAAAATAATTTTTCAATTTTCAGATACTAATTTCGTTTCTAAAGAAGTGTACAGATTCTATCTCTGATATGTATATAATCGGTATATAATAGCAATATTATGAATTATTTGCCAATATAGTTTTTGTTATTTTTTAATCTATAAAATATCGAATTATTTATTATTATTATAAAATGCAAAAATATGTTACAGTTACCTCCAGTCTCCTTTATTTTAGTATGCTATATAAAAATCTGGTTTTTTAGCGCTATAAGCTCTCAAGGAATAAATTATCCAGTAGGCCTATATAGCCACTTATATAAATTATATATTGAAATATGATAAAATTTTGAGTAATAAATAAAATTAAATTCGTTTTAAAATATTAAGTTCAACATAATATCGCATAGTTCATGTCATCTAGAAGCGTAATTTGTAAAGGCTTGGAACCTTCAAAATGAACAAATAAATTTTCTTATTTATTTGACTTTATGCTTTATTTATATTTTTATTCTGAAATCCTAATGAAAAGTCTGTTTTAAGTTAAATTATTTTGTTTTTAATATATAATCAAAACATAATCATTATTAATTTATGAAAATTGTTTTTCACCATTTATTTTTCATCCGTATTTTTTATCATTTTTAAAACATTTGATTGTATTTATCCGAAATTATAATCGAATATTGCATTTCAAATTAAAATAGTATTTATTATTGAAAAGCACTGTGAATTTTCATTAAAAAATTTTGATTCGGAGAGATTTGATTTAATCAAATATCAGGAAGAATTTTTTTTATTTAGCAAAACACAATAAGAATTTTAAGAATTATTAATGAGATAAATATCATCGTATTTTTAAGTATAAAATACGATTATATTTCTAATAACTATAATTATTATAGTTATTAGATACTGTTATAAATGATCAGTCTAAAGACATTGATAAAACTATTTTCAGTGATCTACAAATTTATGTGCGCTTTAATTATTGACTTTGTACGAATTTCAACACAATATCAGAAAACTTAATTAAGAAAGTTAAATCTTTTAATCTAAAAAGATAGTATAATTTTATTTACTTTCAATTAAATTGACATAGTTACGCATCCTAACTGTAATTAAACAAAACAGAGAAGTTCAAAGGATCAATATTAGCCATTAACATGGAGTCTACTTTGTCAAAATGATCTTAATAAGAGTCTGGGAATCCAACATGTGTAGAACCATTACCAACCTGATACCATGTTCATAAACAGCTTAAACAGAAGATGGAAGTGGAGAATGCATAAGGTTAACAAATGACACCCAGAAACGTGATGAATAGTTCTGTATTTGATCCTTTTTTTTTACTTCTACACATGAACAAGTTCATAACGTGCAATGTTGGATAAGGTTGTCTACTGTTCATCACTCATTCTCACCATCCATTTGCAATCTCTACAAAGAATTTATTTTGATAAATGAATCGGATTTATTTCGATATATATGAAAAGAAAGAAATGAAAATTTGGTGCTTTCATAAATAGATATTCAAAGCGAATAGAAAAGTTTAACATTTTTGAAAAATATTTTGTTCATTAAAAAATTGCTTTTTTTTTCTTATTCTGTATTTTGTTTGCTAATCGAATTTTAATTTAAATATGTGTTGAAATTACTTATTTATATGTACTTTTTTTCTTTATCTAGATTTATGTTTTTATCGTTTTTATATTAAACATTGAATAAATAAATATTTAAAAAGAAAAACTTCTCTAAGGTTAAGCTAATGTATTTAAAAATAAATTATTCATTAAACCCATCGAATGCCGTGAGTTTATAAAAAATTTATAAAAACTGACAGGCAGTATTTATTTATTTACTTATTAATAACACATTAAAAGATATTTCGAGAACAAGAATTAGAATTAAAGCAGCTAATTAAGTTATAATATTTTCATTCACAAAAAAAAAATTAAAAACGCTTACCTTATAATTTTTAATAAAGTTAATTAAACTTTCTAAACCACTTATTTTAATAAGTAATTAAATTATAATTAAAAATTGATAATGACGTCAATTACATTAAGAAAATTACATTCTACTAATTCACACCTTTATCAATTTCATATAAAAATTATATTAATAAAGCAGTTAAAACGAAATGGATTAAAATTGTTTAATTGCTTTGAAAATGTAATTAAAAAAGAAATTGATTTTAAAAACTATTAAATTCGATTAAAAATACAATTAAAAAATGATTTTCTATTAAACTGATAAATGCCATTAAAATGCAATTAAATTTACATAAAATTATTAAATTTAATTCAAAAAAAATTACTAAAAAGTTTGTAATGACAGAGAAATGAAATATCTAAAAAATAATTATACTGTAGTTTGTTCGAATTATAAATTGCAAATAATTCATATTCAATGTATTTATTATTTGAGGAGTTTATAATTTTAATCAGGATTATGTAAATTATAATTCTTTTCCGTTTCTTAATCATATTTTTCTTCCTTAATCAAGAAATATGCTGCAAACAAACGTTTTCTAGATATTTGCTGAAGTATTTCTAATTAGTTTGAAACGATCAGCATCGTGCCTTGAATACCAATGAGAATCAATCTTATTTTATGTAATTCTACCAAAATTTCGATAGATTGGTAAAAATTAGATTGAACCTTAATGAATAAAGCGGCAAAGACTCTCTCCATACGATAATATATATTTCTTCTTCTAGATAATAAAGATTCAAATTTTATGTCCAGAAGATTTACAGATTCAATGAAGGAAATTTTAAATATTTATAGCGGGGCAATTTCATATCTACGAGTTTTAATTTAATTTAAAATTTACTTTATTAAAAGTTATTACTATCCACGAAATTTGAAGTCATGCTAAAGAGAATTTATATTTACAATAATTTCAGTCTTTACCTTTTTAGATTTTAATTTTTTTTTATTAAAATTTTTCCCGAGTAATTTTCATTTTAATGGTTTGATACGAGCAGTATTGATTTTGAGAATTTTATAAAGTTTCGTTGCAAAAATCAATCTCTATAAAATCACGAAAATATGAAAAAAATATCGAAATTTATTCAATTCTTGATATTCGAATGAGAAGAAGATAGAAAATAGTTTAATGAAAAATGAATGATGTGATTGCCAATATCGTGAATTTAATTGAAATATATTGGAAAACACAATATATAGTAGCAATTGTGACACGCAAACAAACCATAAGCTCTTTTTTTGTTAAAAAAATTCCTTTAAAAAATACATAAATCTTATTACTAAAGAAAATTTTGTATATATTTTGTCTGTTAGAAAACCCAAACTGACGTATATTTGTTATAAGTGAAACTGCAATTTCGGATTAGATATAAAAATTGGAAAGTAGTCGGAAGAAAATGATAGCAGCTGTCTAAACCACTTTAAAGAAAATATGAAAAGTCGGATGGAATTAAACTCGAGAACTATAGATAAATATAAAAGAATAAAGTATTTAGTAAGTACAGGAGTATAGATATTTTTACTTTGAAAATAATAATTTTTTTTTGTTTTAATCTCTTTTCTATTAATGCTATTATTGGATAAAAGTCGAAGTTCGATGCCACACATAAAAAGCTTAAAAATAGAATAATATAGTTTCCGACTGTAAGCTTCATTAATCTACTAAAAGGAAAGCAAAAAAAAAAGTTTAATCTCTATTTTAGACAGGATCATTTTAAATTGTGTCATTGATTATTTTTTAGTGTACAGCTTTCATTTTAAATTTATTTTTATTTTTTTATTTTTTCTTACAGTGTTCATAGCAAATAAATTTTAAATTATATTTGCTGTGAACATTTTACATTTTTGTCATAACGTAAAATTAATTAAAAGATAAAACTTCATTAAACAAAATAAAATTAACGAAAGTTTTTATCTTTCATTTTTACATTTTCATAGATAAATATAGAAATATTTTTTAATTCTACTTTAAGAAACAGACTTTTTAAATTAAACTAAATTATTCTTATATTAATTTCTCTAAAAGAAAAATTATGTTTTATTATTATTATAATCTACTTTGCAAAATAATATAAAATGATTGAGTTAAAATTTCAATTATAAGAAAATACTACAAAAAGAAAAATGGAAATAATAAACTGCATTATAAAATGCAATTAAAGAAAAATTTAAAAAAAACTTATCTCGTTATTCTTATTAATACATTAGGGTAAAAATTAAGATAGTTTATCAAATAATTCTTTTTATTTTTAAAAAAGAAAAGGAACATCAATAAAAATTTATCTTTTATAAATGAATAATGATTCTTTCAAAATTAGAAAAAAGAGAGAGAAATTTTGGTTCACTCAATACAATAAATCTATTCAAACTTTAAAAAAATATAGTAATTTGATAAATGTCTACATTGATAAATAGAAAAATCTAACGACAAATTTGTCTTCAAATATCTTTTTTGAATATGTTTTTAATACGTGTTGGATATTATTTTGAAACTATGTGCTATTAAAATTTCCAGCAATTCTCTTAATAAAGCTGTTTGTTTTGAATCTATTAAATTTTAGAATACACAAATGCAATATTTATAAAATTTTTTTTTTGTGTTTTTCTTTTTGGTTTAAAAATATCCGTGTGTTTGTTCACGAATTTTTCTGTACCTTTTTGGTTATAAATTTATTGATGTTTTCATTTAATCTATATTTCATATATATAAAAGTTCATTATTTATTTTAAAATTTGACTGCTTAAATGAATACATTATTTATTGATAAAATCTAAGATTTGCGAAAATGGGAATAAAAAAAAATTTGATTTCTGACAATTTATAAATTATTTTCAAATAATTTTTGTCTTTAACTTAGAATATAATAGAAAAGAACTTTTAAAATCATATATATAATTTAAAATGTTTTAAACTTTCATTTTTTAATTATCTGTTGATGACTAAAGTAAAAGAAGAGAATTTTTACTTTCATCATCATCAACAGAAACTTATCGATTTGCAGAAAATATTTATAAAGTATGCGCATAAAACTGGGATTATTTATTAAAATTCGTAAATGTGCTTTCCAAATGAAGTTATCTCAAGTACTTTTTTCTTTGTCAACATCTTTAATCTTTTTCTCTTCAAGAAATTTATTCATTATTTATAAAGTCCAAAGTCGAAGAGAGAAAAATACTGTTACTAGCAAGTTTTGAACTGACAGAAGGGATTTTTTTAAAGCTTTGATATTCTAATTTATTCCGAGTTAAAGAAAAAGTGTTTTCTAGGAATCACTTTACTTGAATATATTTATTTATTCAATCAATAATTGCTTCTGATGTTAATAATTCAGTAAATTAATAATTTTTACTTTAAATTTCAGTTTAATCTGTATGCTAAAAAAACTTTGTACCATTCGTGTAAACAATAGGTTTCAAAAGATAAGACAAAATTTTAAAACTATGCACACTCAAACAATTTTTTGTTTAATACATCAGTAGAAAGCTGGAGAAGAAAATAATCTTCTCAAAAATACTGTAAATAAAAGAGTAATATAACAATATGAGTACTATGAAAATAAATGTTTATTATGATTTATAACTCAAGTAAAGATACGCAGAAATAACACGTTAAATTCATGTCCACTTCCTCTAAATGATTGTAATTTATTATGGATTCATAACGTATACAACGCTATGATTTGTGCAGTATATCATCATAATTAGAGATGAATACTATTTTAAAATGCAATTTTCACAAACTACTTCCAAAAATATTTTATATAATAATGCAGATATATTTTAATTATATATTTCAATAATAATTAATTCAATTTTTAGAATATAAATTTTATTTTTATCAAAATTACTAAATCAAGAATTCTTCCTATAATTTTAATTCTAAGTATATCAGTTATATTCATTTTAAAATAAGAAAAAATGACTTTAAAATTCAAAACACTGTACTGTATATTCATTTCTTCGTATTCTTATTATGTACTTTGTTGTTATTCAGTGAAGATTAAAAGCAGACATCATATGATTAAATTTATAAAATGATTCTTCAGTTCAAAACTTATAAGGGAAACTTATAAACAAATTTTAATAGTCTATAATCAAATAAGTTTATTATAAACTCAAACTGTAATCACGTATATAGTACTGGTTAAGATAGTAAACAATACACTCAAATTAATTATCTTGATTTAATGATCTTAAATATGTTTAGTAAAAACATTGAATTTGCATATTTTCGTAATCTGTTCTTTTATTCAAATAATACACATCAACTATTCCCATGCATTGCTCAAACAAACTCTCTCAGAATGCATTATGAGCGATATTCTTTTGTATCTACATTCTTGTTTACTGACAGATATACCTCATAAAATAAAATCTACTCTAATGTAGATAAGAAAAAAAATCTCTTCGTAGAATGAAAAAAAAAGCTGATTTGAGAAAATTTCTCTTCTGCAAACCAGATAATAAAAATCATAATAAATTCAACCACCATCCACTCTGAGAAAATACGAAGCAATATCAACATGAGTATTTCGTGTATTAATTTTAAATCGTTTTTTTTTAATCTGCATATATCATTCATATGCCATTTTTAATGTTTTAATTCTAGAAAATTTTATATCATAAATTTGATATATTCATTTAATTATTTCGTAATCCTGAATAAATATTTTTTATATGTTAATTTAACGTATCCATTCTTATCAGAAGCAACATTTTAGAGGTATCAAAGTGAAATGAATCGAAAAAATGATGTATTTTTTCGATTCATTTCACTTTGATATCTACCTGCTCCAAACGAATGAGCATTTTCAAAAATAATAAAAAGAATTTTCATAGAATTTTTATAAATAATTTAATTTACATATATAACTCTACTCAATGAAGTCGAATTATTAAAATACAGTAGTAAAATTGAATCAAAATGTTATCTGCAGAATAATTGATATTATTCTAAAATTTCATTCATTATATTAAGCAAAAGTTCCATGAATGTTGGATATATCAGAATTTTCTATAAAATTCAAGAAATTTTTCCAAAATAAATACTGTACACTATTATATTTGACAATAAATGTTATCGTTAAAATAATTCAATATTTAATGTTATTAAATCTTATATTTAAAAAGTTATATTTTCTTGTTTTCAATAAATCAAGTTAAAGATTCTTTAGATGAATTAATAAATTAATTTATTATTTGTTCCTTTTTAAAATAACATATATTAAAAATTTCTATCAAACAATTTCTACTATATAATAAGATATTTGAGATAGTCTAATTCTTCCGCAAACTTTACAGAGATTTAATATCTCATATATCAAAAATAATTGTTTTCCATTTACAAAATTATAAATATTAATAACTTTATTTTTTTTTCAGAACACACGAAGAAATTATGAAAATCTCAGGAATATATGAAACCAACTCTTATCCGAAAAAAATTAATGTAAGACAGTTCTCCTTTGGTTTATTTTTCTAATTTTCTATCCCAGTTGACATTTAATTTATCTCTAACTGCAATTGTTCCATCTTTTTTTTATGTTGTAATTGCAGACTTAATTGCGAGAAAAACTTTTCTTTGCGTTTTTGACATAAAAAATATTTCTTAGAATTTATTTTCTTCTCAATTAATTAATTACATCGGTATAAAAATAAAAGAGTACCATTAATTGAATTTTATAATTAAAAAAAAAATTTGGAACTTTTCGATGAAAAGTTAAAAATCACAAAAATTTTTGAAGAAATAATTCTACGAAACGCGAAATTTTTATCAAAATTTTCTGCATTCTAACTTTTTTAGAGCAAGTAATCATCCGGGAATTGTACACTTTATTCAGTCACTTTAACACAAAGTTATTATGTTAAATGTCCTTTCCAAATAGAAGGCAATCCATCTTCGATACAAATGAAAACTATATCTTTATATTGTGCACTTGTCAGCAATTTATCTTCAGTTGTCTCCACTAAAAGAAACTGGGCGAACAATAAATGAGCCTAAAGCTACACACCGACATCTTTTATTGCACTCCTTTGATTTTATTTATTTTTTTATTGCATTTACAATATGTCGCTACGATAAACATAAATTCTCTTTGTTCATCCCAATTATGTTATAGTTTCTTACAGAATGTTATGTAATATCTATTTACGATTTTACATTCCTGTCGAAAATACAATAAAGATCTACTCATCTGTCACTGTATCATATCAATAAAAAAATAGCATCAAACTGTATTTGACATATTTAATAAGGTACTCTTGAAATGAAACATTATTCTTTTATCCAAACTTAGTTTTAAAATAATATTATTCTGTAAAATATTTGGCGAAATTTATCAGTTTTAAATTTCTTTAGGGGAGCAGGGCTGACTTCAAAATTTATGAATCGAGTATCGTATATTGAACTCTTTTTTTAAACGTGCGATCCAGTGCTTATAAAAATACAGCCAGGTAGCAGGACGTCATCGTATTTGTGAAACGCAAGTTTAGCTGATTCTACTTGAAAATATTTAAAATTGGCAAAAACTGAATTTGAATTCATTATGTTTGTTTATTGCATTTTTTGCCTTCTTTCTTCCGGTGGATATTAATTGGCAGAGTTGTTCAAAAATTCCACTATTAATTACCCATACTCATGATAGAATGAGTTGAATATGTTAAGCTGAACTAAGACACCTGTGAAAAATTTAGTTATGTAAGATTTCGAATCGATTCCTAATTCTTCAGATGCATTATAATGCTATCTATCCGAAAATTCGTTTATATAGAATCATTTAGATACTATAATTAATAACAGAGAACATATCGATTTAAACGTAGAGTTACAATATAATAACTTAAGCTTAAAAGCCAATTATTGTTTGAGTAATACTCTATAAGCTAGCAGAAACATTAATCAGACTTAGAAGATATTATAAATCTTCCAATGCTGTGTCTAATATCACAAGTATATCAACGTTTTCCGTTACTATAGATTTCATATTATTTTGTATTATGATGTATTTTATTTAGTAAAGAATGTGTTTCTAATTCAAAATACGTTAAATTAAATAAAAATAATGAATCATTTTCATAAAGTCATTAAAGATATACCCGTATCTAAGTATTTTATTATCCGTGGAATTAAAATATCAACATGTCTATATCTATTCTCTTTCTCAATAGATTTCTATCAAGCAGGAAATTTTCAAGTTGACAAACTATTTGGTTTATCGATGAAAAGAAATTTTTTTGTCCTCATAAAGACAAATGTGACTCGACAGAAACGATTTTCTACTCTTGTCTCATCATTTACTATCAGAATTTCGAATTCTGCTGATAGAACTACTTATCTCCATTTATTCTCCATCCACTGTTAAACTGAAGAGGGCATAAAAATAGAAAATTTTAAATCGGAATAAAAGTTTATTATATATTGTAATATCGTTAAAATTTTGAAGAACTTTTGAAATTTATCTATTGTGCACTTGAGATTTGCATGCAAAAAAATACAATATTCATCAAGAGATGTAGAGTTATATTTAAAGATAATTCTTAAAAACTATTAATACTTATTAATTAAACATACTTGTAACAAAATAACATCTTGTTTGCTTAACAAAGTTAATTGGGAATGTACGATGTTGAGATATTTTTACTCCATTTAGTTTTAGAAATAAAGTATCTAAGGATCTTCACTGTTGTTCTCATTTCTGTCATATTTTATTGCCCACGGTTATGAATAACAAAATTTGATATTTTTAATTTCATTCTCATGAAATTAAAAATATTAAATTCCGTTATTTCAAATGACTTAAATCTATGTTTAACATTAAAAATATAAATTGACATTTATTACATTATGCATGAATGTATGACACTGTATTCAAATAGTTTAAATTATTTGAAAAATTTAATTATTGTTAACGATAATAATATTCTAATCTAAACAATGAATGAATGCTTTATAATTGTTTTATTAAATTATTTTAGTTATGAAATTTTAACTTGAAGCTAAGCTATAAAGAAGTTTAGATATTTATAATTTAACTATTTCGCAATTCATTAATCTGAATGAAATTTGATTATTTGTGGAATTAGTTGGAATTTTTTTCTTCTATCAATACAAACATTTTATATTTTAATACGGTATTTGTTTATTAAGAGTTATCAATTTTAAATTTTGATAAAATATATAATACTCTACTTCAAAATTAAAGTTATAGTCAATTAATATTTTAATAAGAATTAAAATTTGATCTCTTTAGTTTGAAAAAAATTATATTTTTCGATCGAAAGAAATTTTTAATGCAAAATTTAAAAAAAATTACAATAAATGGATCGGAAAACACTTTATTCAAAGTTTAAACGAAAATAGTAGGATAGCTTTAAATATACGGATAGAAAGAAAAAATAGCCTTTTCATGAAACAATAGAATAAAAAATAAAAGGAGGAAAAAAAAACAATTACAAAAGAAGTTTGAATATTCTTTAGAAATGCGCGTTATAAGGTGAAAGAAGTATTTGCTAAAGTTTTTTTTTTCCTGTGGGTCCACTTCATTCAATTAAAATAAGAATGAAATTCCGATATTGACGTGCCACTCCATATTTACTTTCTGAAATCTGAAATAAAACAATTATCTTATTTGTATAACGTTCTTTTGAAACGTTCGATCAATTCGATTATTTAAGTTTTTAAAACTTGATTATTTTACTAAAACCAATTTTCTACTTTTCGATTTGTAAAATGCCTTTAAACTTTTTATACTGACATTTCATTTTGTTTTTAATTTTATAGAAGTTTTTCTGTTTCATTTGATTTTGTTTCAACTTGTTATATTTGCAGTTTTCCCTTGTCTTCATTTTAACTTTTTTTTTACTTTCTCTCATTTATTCTCGATAACTTTTCAATTTCATTAATTAATCTAATCCAGTTTTATTTTCAATTCTATAAATTTTTATATTTTCTTTTTAGTTTCACTTTTTTGCCGATTTCAATTTCATTTTCTTTATATAGGTTTCTTTTCGCTTTATTTTCATTTGTTTTTTTTTCTGTTTCAATTTTATATACAATATACAAAAGTTATAAAAGAAAGTTTTTAATCAAAGAAATATATATTTCTATGATTAAAAAAAAAAACTTTATTTTATAATTTTTTCTTTTATTTAGTTTTTGATTGTATCTCTTTTCTCAATTTCATTTATATATAAATACATTATATTTATTTACATTGTAATATATTTAAAAATATTAAAAATTTTTAATATTAAAATAATTGATTTAATATTTGATATGATTATGATTTAATATTTTTTAATATTAAATCATGTATTTAAAAATTTTTTTACTTTAAAAAATTGCTAAAAAAGTAAATAGTGAATTTTAACAAATGCGATTATGCTAACTATAAAAATTAGATTTATAAATTTTTAAAAATAAAACAACAAAAAAGTAAATTATCTTCTATTCAATATTTATGTATAAACTTAAGAAAGAAACAATTTTTATGAAAATTTTATGCATTACATATGAATTATAGAAAAAAAGCTCAATAAGTCAGTATAAGAAGAAAGTGACATGAAGCTTTAATATTGATATTACATTCTATGTAATCTAAGTATTCAAAAATTTGTAATTAAAGGCAATAAGTCGTTATTTGTTCATTTACTATATAGCGAAAATTTCATTTCTTTGTAATTTTAGATTCATTTCTTTTCCAATTATATGAAAAAAATTAAAGTATACGAAAGTTTTCTTTTATTATTGCAATAATTTACTATACTATATATAACACCAATGTATTATAAATAAGTTATTTTGTTTGATGTTGTACACTGTTTTCTCGTAAACAAAATGTCACACTACGAATAAAATTCGCCATTTTTATATCAAAAGATATTAACATAAATTATGTAAGAGCCACATCCTCTCTCGAAGTATTAAATAATGTTGGATAAATGTTATAGGTTTTTTTTTGTTCTATTGTCATTAATCATTCAGTTACTCGCCATTACCAAAATGATGTTCAATCATAGGACATTAATATCCTTTTAGTATGTACTCAGAATCATATACGGTTTTGTAAATCAAGGAATTTGATGCACAGCCAATCATATTTGCTAACATTATTTATAGACAGTATTGGCACAGGTTAATGGATTTTAGCATATAAGAATTTTGATATAAGAAAATAAGTTATATACTTAGTTATTACAGTTATATATATATATATATGCACATTTAAATAAAATATTCAAATATTAAACAAAATTTTAAAATATTTAAAAAATTTAAATTTGAAAGTCACTTTTTGTCTTCATTTTTAAATATTAATAATTTCAATTCATGATTTCTATTTTTTGAAAGATATTATTTATGATACATTTTGTCCTCGCTTTGATGTATATTGTACCAAATTTTTTACTTATGGCATTCTTATGGAAATTGCATTGCTGGAGTGACAGGATTTTCAATGATTTTATAAAATCAAAGGAATTTTTTCCAAACTACCTCATTCAAAAATTCACAATCATTTCATAAGTTTCCTTTGAGAATTTCGAGATTTTTTATTATTTATTGCAGATGAAAGTCTATGTTTTTAATAGACATGACTTTTTTAACATATTTATTTATGCTAATTTTTAAAATATTTTTTTATTATACACTATGTGTAAATAAGAACTTGTAAATTTATCGATTATGATATTATCGTTACCTTCAACGCATCAACATGCATCTCCAAGATTGATGATAAAAAACAAATAAATAAATAAAAGGCAAACTAATTTCAAACGATTTTTATATATTAGTAATTGTTTATATAAATAAACATAATATTATCGATTTATCCTTTCGAATAAGAAATTTCAGGAATACTATGTAAGTTACATAAATTATTCGTTTTTATAACTTAATAAGACTTTATTTAAGTCTAATAAGCGAAATTTGAATAAAGTTTAATTCGTAAGAAATAAAATCGAAATTTGATTTCATTTTTCTTTCATTATTTGGATAGAATTTATAAATTTATTAAGTCGCATAATTAAATCCGAAATTAAATTTAAGAAGTTAAAGTTCTATTAGAAAACAACGATTATTAATATTTCGAAATATAAAATCGCTATGGTTATAGATTTTTCATATTGATTCCAATTTGTCTGTTTTTAATTTAATGACATCAAAATAGTGTTATATGTTTTTATATCATTGTAATTTTTTATTTCAGCTTTTTCTTATCCAAGAATTTATTGCAAATGTAGATAATTTATAAAGAAAAACTAAAACCGAAATTTGTTAAATAATTGGATATTTATTAAAAATATTCAATTAGTGCTAAGAAAAATATTTATACTGTGTTCTTATTTTGAAATACTTTGATTCTAATTTCAAAATCCTTTATTATTTATTCTGGGATATTGTAGATTTGATAAAAGCATTTCAATTAGTTTTCTGAAACAATACATTCCTAAATTCTAAATAGAGTATTGTATATTTTAATTTAGATAATTTAATCGGACTGATGTAATGTATATGTTCTTTAGAATAATTTACAACTTGTATCTTTCATTATTTTCAGATTTGCTCAAAATCCACATTTTGTATGGCATTGGAACACTAAATTAGTAAAAAATTAAATTTTTATTTCAAACGTTTTAAATATTTAAAAAAATTCAAAATATTTAAAATAAAATGTAACAACTTTTTCTCCAATAATAAGATTAAACTGCTTACAAAAATGTTTTAAAATAAGCTTATAAAAAAACTAAAGATGATTGCCATATATATCAGGAGTGGCCAGGCTTCGTGATTGCGGCTCTCAATTATTTGAGAATCTCAAATAATTGAGAGCCGCAATCAGTTTCTTTCTGGGTCGATGAGAGCCATATCAGTTTTTTTCGTATAATCTTAATAGTGATTTCAAAAATTATTATATATTTTACACGCATTTATTCCATATTAACTAATGACTTTCATGGTATGGAGCCACACTGAAGATACCAAAGAGTCGCAATTTGGCTACCATTGTTATATATACTGTATATGTTACGGCCAAACCTCGAAAATGACTATTTCGTAAATTGATCATAGTGTTTGGCCAATGTCCGAAAAGTTTTTAATCTGATTTCGAAATCTGACCGGCCAGTTTATGTATTATCCAGATTTTTATCAAATTCAGAAGAGTCTGTTGTAAATTGCACCCTATAAATAATAGTAATTTAATTACTACCAATGTATTACAAAAGCAAAAAATTTGCGCTAAAAATTACATTTATGTAGTTATGAATATTTAGGTATACCGTTGAACCATCAATGCATTGAACCCATCCTTCAATCTTTCAGTTGACCCTATCATGCGTGTTGGCTAGCTTGCGATGAGTTCTAAAAGTAGTCACTGATAGTATAGAATAGTATATGTGTAATATGGCAGCTTAACTAAAACTAACTTAAACTTTAATTATAACTTTTGTATTAGAACCTCTTCTAAAAATTACATAGATCAAAATAGATTGACCATAGACGAATGTTTCCAAAAGAACTAGATGACTCTTTGTGTAGTTTCTGAGATGATAGAGCAAATATGTCAAACTCACAGGCCATAGACCAGATGAGACTCTCAGCATTCTTCAGTGCGACTTGTTCCATTGCTATAAATATTTTTAATCATTTTATATATACAACTAACTACTATATGCATATCATAGACACTATAATATAGTAAACGGTCGGACGAATGATGGCGGTAAAAGCATGCTATCCTTCCAATCTGGAGGATCCAGTTTAAATTCCCGGAAACCACACCATCAATTTTTCAGATGAATGCCCTACTGATTAGTAACCACACAATGGGAAGAGGACGTAAAACTGCACAATAAAAAAAATAGTAGAAGCGGCCAAGCGGCGTGATGAGCAATGGAATGCCCCCCTCTCAATACCTACCAAGGCCATAGAAAGAGGTGTAAAGCAATATAGAACAAAATATTGTATATAATAACGACTAATTAATTCGAATAATAAATTAAACAAAATTTTGTCTATTTACTTCACTTACACAATGTATTTAAATTTTTCAAATTTTATTCTTCTGTAAAAAAAAAAATATATTTTTTTGGTGAGTGTAAACATTAGAAATGCAAGCGAATTGAATATTTAATTGGTAGCTATCTCAACTTTACATTCTTTCTTATGCGGTTCTCTCAACTGACATTATCCGTTAAATGGCCAGATCAAACTCAGCAAGATCTGAGTTTGATATTACTATGTCAAAGAATTAAAGATTCTCTCTCATCGATAAATGATTAAAAGTGTGAATCGGTAGTTTTATGTGTTAAAGGATTTTTTAAAAACTGTCTTGGAAATTGCAGTAGGCAACTGCAATTGCAGATGGATTTCCAAAAGAACCGAATGTTCTTTTGGAAATCCATCTGCGATAAATCTAGTTACGATCTGTGAAATTTTTAGAAGGGTTCATATTTGTATTACAACATTTTCATATGGATATTGATTTGGAGAATCTTTAATATGATGACTATTATCCTTTTCAAGGATAATAGTCATCATATTATGTCATAGTAAGTATCTATATCAAAAAGTAGGCAATTGAGCAGTTTAAAAGTTTACTGGCTTCTTCCGATACAAGCAAATACGAAAATATCGGCAGATTAGATACATATTTTCCATATTCATGAATTTTAATGTTTAATTTGGACTTTGATCAGTCATCACCGGCCACATTGCGAATTGACTAACCAAAATTCGAAATGAATAGATTTACATTCGTATTTTGGACATTGGCTGATTTCGAAATATGTACAGTACATAGTATATATATGTATACTGTGTACTGCAGGGGTGTCAAACTCATTTTAATTCAAGGGCCATTTAATGAGCCTGTAAGATGGCAGGGGCCACATGACATTTAAATTTTTTTAAAATTACATTCTGGAGTATTGATTCAGAAATGTAGATAGGATAATTAATAACATTGCGTGATCAAATGAACATATTACAAACATATATAATACTACATAATTGTTTGAATTATACACGATTTTTTAATTTAAATCTTCTCTTTTCTCTTAAGCGTCAAAAGTCACATTTTCTGCACAAAAAACAAAAGCTTTCATTAAAATTTTATAAATTCAAATATCCATAACTACTTACATTTTTTAGATAAGTTAATAACACAACAAATAAATCTTTTAACAAGCCCGTTAGAGCGTCCTTTATGCATATCTTTCAAAAAGGAATTGTTTGGAACTTGATTGTGTTTGGCTATCCAAAAAAATTCAGGTTCTTAGTTTTGTTTTTTGGTAAGCAATTTTGCACAAAACCATGTAGTTCTGGCAGAAAAGCATTTAATTTTGGTCACTAATCTGAAATATCAGTGTCATCTGTACGTATTACATCCCATAAGGCTAATCTAAAAAACTCGTGCAATTACATTTCATTAAAATCAAACTAGCGTATCATAGTATATGATATAGTTACGAAACGAGAGTTACTTCCTATTATCTCATAACATAGCCTATTGTTCTCATTTTCATTTTAGTTAACAGTGTTGGGGGCCACAAAAAATCACATCAAGGGCCGCCAGTTTGACATCCCTGACTTAGATGATTCATTTATGAGATTATATATTTCACATTAAATTTTTATTTATAAGGATGTTTAATATCTGTGATAAAATCATCAGTCTGAAATTTAATAGGAAAATCAAATCACACAAACACCATTATTATGGCAGTTGAATTAAACAGAATTAAATGCATTTATTAATTGGAACATTTTTGGCCATTATTAGCCCTTATTAGCAGCAATGAGTGTAGAAATATACAGAAATTAAGAGTTAATGAGTAATAAGGATAGGAATGCAGTGGCAGATTTAGGCATGGTCTTTATGTGCTGCAGCCCAGGGCCCCATTCAATCAAAGGACCCCTTTTGCAGTAAAAAATAAAATAAAAATTAAAACAATTTAAATTAAAAATTTAAGAAAAAGTAAATTATACAAAATTTTTCTGTACCTAGATAAATTTTAAATTGTTGGATTTGAATAAAATATCAAATATCAGTTTTAAATGACAGTAAATAGTAAATACGGATCTGTCAGTAGTCAATAAAATCAAAAAATATTTTTTCATTTGTCGATTATGCAAATAATGGGGCAATATCAGAATGAGAGTGCAAGTCTAGCTTCTCTAAAGCATGTTAGCTTAGCGTAGCTCTCACCATTTGACATTTAAGGTTATGTATAGTACAGTATAGTTGAATATTAAATAGTTGTTTGTTCAGTGAAGTGTACTGTTCAGATGCTTAACCCAAACTTGAGTTAATTGGGTTGACTCCCAAACATTGTTAGTCCAGGCCCCCAAAGTTAATGATCCATCCCTGTAGATAGGCTTTTCCTGGTTTTCCTTGTTAATGACATTATTATGTTCAGTTCTCCTTATTATCTCTATTCTCTTTCCCTTTCCCCTGACATACCTTGCAAAAGACCTTTAAAAATTTATATTTTATTTAAATAATTTGCAATGAGTCTTCTTATATTTTATTTATGTATAATAATAATTTAATTTTTATGTTAATATGTTAAATAATTTATTTCTTAGCTAAGTTGAATTGTTATACTTTAGTATATGTTCTTAATGATTTTTAAATTTTAAAAAGTTTTGTAACATTAGAATTGTTAGTTCCTAACTAATATTCTCTGTATATTTCTGTATTCATTACTGTTGATGAAGGCTAGTACTGGCCAAATATTCCAGTTAATAAAGTATTTATTTTGTTTAACTCAATTGCCATAGTAGTGCTGTTTGTATGATTTGATTTTATTTAAAGCAAGAGAATAGGTAGTTTTCTCACATTATATAGTTTTCATATTTATTTTTTAATAGGAAAGGTGTCTAAAGATGCTATGTTTAATTTCAATATACACTGTGTTCTTAGATTCCTAGGATAACCAGATTGAAATCAGAATCAAGGATAAAATAGGAAAAAATAGCATATATACAATTTTTCAGAATAAGAACAAATGAATACATTTTTTTTAAATATTAAATATGGTATTCCAAAATTTGTTTTATAAAAGAATTTTTATGATTACATAAAATATAAAATTATGAAATCCATTTTTTATTTTTATAAAAAATTTTCAAAATTGAATATGGTAATATTTAGAATCTATCAAATTTGGTAAAACAGATTCATTTAAAATGATATTTTTTATATCTTGAAAATTTGATAATGATAAGTATATTAACTTTTTTGGCAGATTTGTACCCCAAATAACATGATTTATTAGTGTAATTATTATTTGTTTTGTCTCTAACAGAAATTATATATAACTAATAGCAAAGTTTAGAAAAATATTTTATTTAATAATTATTTTACATAACTATATTTTTTTATGCCATGTTCTAAACTGTCATTATGAAAATAAAGCCAAAAATTTCTCCATTCTTATTGCCATATCAATTTTCTGCCATTTCATGACACCTCCAAATGTGAATAAGAACACATCAGTGGATAGTTGATCTTCATTTATTCTAAAAAAAAATTGTCTTAAGTCCACTGACCTTGGTTGACATAACTATTAATTTATGTAGGCAAATAGAAGCTTTTGAAATTTTTATAAGATTGAATGTTTTGATTAATATATCCACTTGCACTGATGATCAAAAATTAAGAGTTTTATTGGTATTTAAACTCTCTATGGCAATGGTTTCCAAACTTTAACTGTACCCCCTTTTTTGTTAAAAAAAAAATTGGTATGCCCCTCATTTTCATAGCAATCTAATTTTATAAATACTTTCTATTTACAATTTAATATTAGCAATATATCATATTTTGTATAAATAAAGTTCTTATACATAAAAAATATATATTTATTATGGTGTAATAATTTTTAATAAAATTAAACAAATCTTACAAAAAAAATAAAAAATAGAATTCATGTTTAATACAACATAATTAATATAATGAATGGGTTTGTTTTTCAGCACAAATTCTCTCAAATTAGGGTATCATTAAAGATATTGCTACTCAAGTCTTTTTCAATTACTAAATGAGATCAATATTTTGTCTTTAAAATAACTATAGCAAAAAGTTTCTGGGTACATGGATATATGTATTGTATTTATAACTCTTTTGCTGATTTGTTTTTTTACATCAATTTGAGTTTATTTTTTGTTTGTCTCAAAATGATGATTTTGTTAATTCATGCACACTCCCTTGCAATAGTTGATGAGTGTGTCCCTAGTAGTGTGTGACACACACACACACACACACACACACACACACACACACACACACACACACACACACACACACACACACACACACA
>WUQG02336366.1:0-18722 GCA_011317285.2 Androctonus mauritanicus | reverse complement strand
TTATCGATCGGTTGGGACCGTATCCCATAATAAATATTTTCAAGGAGTGGAACCCGAGAATCGAACCCAGGTCCTCCAGAATGGAAATCCGAAGTATTTTCACGCTACAAATCTAGCCGAATAATACTAAAGCGTTTCACGGTCTTATACTTAACTTTTGTTTAATTTTAATTATGTTTTTCATTCTGGCTAATTCAAAAAAGACGTCAAGAAGTATTATGAAGTTAAATGACAATTTTGAAAACCTCAATAGATATGCAAGTTTCTATGAAATTTATAAATCTAGTATAATTTTGTTGCCATTCTAATGATATTTTATGTCTATTTAAGATTACTGACAGTAAAATGGAAATGGTTATCCATTCTACTGACAAAGCAGATGTTACTAATAGTTTTAATAAAATGTTTAATTTATGAAAGTAGTTTGTTTTTTATGTTTATATATAACTTATTATTTAAAAGTGTGAAAACATATTTTATAAACAGTCTGTTGTTTACCAATAAATTTTTAACTGTTCTAAAGTTCATTCGATAAAATAATTTTTATTTAATTAACAGAAAAGTAATTTACTATTCATACAATAATCCAAATTTTAAACTAAAATGTTTATTTAATTAGAAACAATTCCAAAATATAAAACAATACTTCTTCTTTTCTATTTTAGTAGATTATAAATTTATATCTGAATAAAAAGTTGCTAAGAAATCTTTCTTTAAATACAAAAAAATTATAATTAAAAAATATTATATTAAATAAATCTGCTCAGGTTAAAATGATAATTTCTAAAGATGTGAAAATAATCAAAATTTGACTATGAATTCGAGATTATGATCAGATATTATCTATACAAATTGTACTATACGGAATTTCTTTTAATTTAATTAAGCGTATATTCTTGAAAACATTTCTATAAAGATAGATACGGTAAACATGCTAGAAAGTTTTTAAATACACGCACACTTGGCTTTTCGGCGTTTATCAATTATATTCCATGTTTTTATTTTATATTGAAAATAAAAATTACTGTAAAATAATACTTACAATAAGTATATAAAACAAAAATTAACACATAATTGCCGGGTTCGAAACTATCCTGAAAACTGAAGATGTGAGCCCCGGAATCGATCCTGGATTCTCCAAGATGACACGCGAATACTTTAACACACAACTACCTGGCTGATATTTTTAGAACTAGAACTATTACTCACTTAATAAATAATAATACAGATTTGTTAGTAAACTTTTCCATGCAATAGCAAATGAAAGAACGCTTTAAAGGTATCATCGAATTAATGAGATGTCTGTAAATTATTTGAAGTATCATTAAGAATTGGCAAAATTTATACCAGGCTTCTGAAAGTGGCTATATATAGACATATGTAACATACGTGTTCTATAGCAGCTTATATATATTCTAATAAATAATTCTGTAAGTTATTTTATGAAAATAATTGAATGTTGCTAAATTTTCTTGTAAATAAGGAATGGCAAATTTATTTGATAGAAAGAGGGTATTATTGTTAAATAAATTTGGAAACATCTAGCGCAAATCATTATGTAGCCATTTCGATAAAGTTATGTTATGTTAAACCTGTATTGAGAGAGTTTACAATTATTTCAACTTATTATAATTTACGGTAATACTAGTTGGCGATATCAGTGTTAATTATTGATCAAAACAGTAGCCATCAAAGCAATTTTTAAAATAAGTTACTGATCACAACAATAAACATCAAAAAACTCTTACTCCTACGTAGATAATTACAATATAGTAATAATCTATGAAATTATGACGATGAAACATTTTCTTTTAAATTCCATCATTTTGATATGTCCAGTAAATCTGATATCAGTCATTTTTAATCCCAAACGAGTAGTGGCCAGTGGCCCCGGAAACGCTTTGGCTTTCCATTCTTGAGAACCCTGGTTCGAGTCTCGGGTCCCACTCCTTGAAAATATTTATCATACTGCCCGGGCTCGAATCTCGATCCCCGCCATCCACAATTCAGTTATCTTAAAATTTATCTTACCAAATGATTGTTTTCTGAATAAATCCTGTTCCTAGTTTTAACCTAATATTTTCATATCAAAAAGATCGACAATACCATTATTAAAAGATAAAAATATTAACTTATGACGATTAAGTTAGATTTACAAACCTATGTTACATTTCTATTTAAAACCATTAAAGTAAAATTTGTAGTTAAATATTCGCTTTCAGAATCATATTCAAAATATAAATAACAAAACACTGTTAATGCTCATGCAATAGTAAAAATAAATTAATTAAATGCATAAAAATCTAAAAAATTAAATTTAACATTATCTTTCACGTAACTTAACCATTTATAAATACAATCTAAAAAAATAAAGATGATGAATAGAAGAAATAGGGTTATCATCATCCATAAAATAACTGAAAATTATAAATAAATTTGACAATCTACTACAGATGTAAAAACGATAAATATAACATTCGTTAAAATACTATTTGATGCTTTTAACTGTATACTTGTAAAAGTATTCACACCTGTGAAACGAATTCATAGGTGTGAATACGTTTAAAAATAACTGCATCATTATCACTAATAACAAAGTATAGAGAGACTGTAAGTGCTGCAATTTTGAATTTTTATCTAAAATCTCATCAAATAATAAAGCAATAAAATTTGACAGCAAGATTATTAATTCAAATAGGAATATGAAAACATATTCCTATTTGAATAAACATGCAGGATGTTTACATCTGTTAGATCAGTAAAATGAGTTTAATAAATATTTTTGAGAGAAAGTATGATTGTTATTATTCTCAGTAAA
Source organism: Androctonus mauritanicus (assembly GCA_011317285.2). NCBI lineage: Eukaryota > Metazoa > Arthropoda > Arachnida > Scorpiones > Buthidae > Androctonus > Androctonus mauritanicus. Next base: position 15,904 of record WUQG02336366.1, on the reverse strand, counting down.
GAAGAAATATAATATATATATAAGATGTAGTGTTAACTTTTTGATAGAAATTTAATTTCCATATTCTTTTCCGAAGAAAACCTAGCACAATATTTGATATTTTTTCTATTTATTTACAGATATTATTAGTAAAAATTTTTTCTGTTACATGGAAATATATTCTAACAAATCAAAATATACAATATACAGATCTTCATCTATATCCAAAGCACAAATCCATAAAATTCTTGGTATTGTAATTTATTTATTTTAACACCTTAATCAACCTGTATATGTTGAAATACTTCAATTGGATATAGGAAAATAGCAGAAAGAAGAGATCTGTCCTCTTTTCGAAGGAAAACAGAGTTTATGAGATCATTATGGCTGTTTGTATGTCTCTGATCTCTCCATTAATTACTTCTGAAATGATTAGTAGATATTCTTGATATTTTATAATGATATTCTGCCATTAAATGTCACTTCGACATAATTTAATCCTGTAGAATCGTTTACTTCTGCAAAAAACATTAAATTTCTACCAAAATTTCGTTTTGAATTTCTGACAATAGATGGCGTTAAGTTTTACCCTCGCAGAAATCAGAATAACTTAACACTTAGTACCATCTATTGCCAAAAATATAAGATAAAAATCATGAAAATTTAGGTGATGTATGACTTATCTGCATTTGCTCCTATAATATATAGAACACAATATTGGTTATTATTTATATAAATTAATTTTATTTAAATACTATCATATTAGCATTGGAAACGCACATTAGTACATATTAATAAAAAATTTCATAACTATATTATTAGAATACTGACAATAAAAGTACTAAAGTAATAAATTTTTATGGAATTAGATTTACAGATTATATCGTTGAAGATGATTTTTATGGGAAGTACTTTAGTCTCTTAAATTTAATCATTTGAAAATGAAGGTAGAATTCGAAAAGAAGCATCATCGCTCAACATCAAGAAGAAAGTTTTTCGTTATTTTTATTTATATGATTGCTTATTCCATTCTAATGATATCTTTATATCTATTTAAGATTAATGAAGTTACTATCGAAATAGCCATCCAATGACAACATTTAATATAATCATACCAATGACACTTTCATTGATATGATTATATTAAATGGACTGGGAATGTTATTTTTCGGAGCTCAAATAGGATATTTATTAATTAAAAAAAATTTCTGAGTTTAGAACTATTTACTGCCAAGCTGGAAGAAGAGAATTTGAAAAATACAAAAAAATTGAAAAAAACTATTGAAATTGCAATATTTCTTTTACCAGATAGTAAAATTTTTAGATAATGCAATTGTCCCATTTATTTTGGGTTTTTAACTTTCTTTATCCTTAATTATTTATAATTATTTTATTTTTTACTTTCTTAATACTTGTGAGTATTTTACTCTACTATATACTTTTCATGAATTTACCATCCTATTTCATGATAAATATTGTTATTGTATGATTAAGTATATTTGTAAATTTGCTAGTCTTTAGTCAACTTTTTATTTCACTTTCAAAGCTGGTATGTTGCCATTATATATATCATAAACATATATTATTTACGTTTATAAAAATTATTCTCTTTCTAGACATCACGAATATCAAACGCATTATATTCTCTTTATCGTAGTACAAATAGTTATGATCAAGAGATAATTGTGATTTTTGCGCATTACCGCCTTGAATTTGTGATAATTACTTTATTATTGTAGATATATCTTATGATTTTAGTGCATCAAGTGAAATATCCTGTATTAACTTGTATGAAGTTTTTTTATCCTGAACAGCATATTGATTATTAAAGTAAGATTATATCTTATGATGAAAATTCAATTATTCTAAATTAAATATACTATTTTCGTATTCTCTTCCATTGGTATCCTTTTTTCCTATTTATTCTTCTTTTGATCGCATAGTAAAGCATTCACTTATTATTTATTACCTCGAGGTCAAATTCAATAAACCTCAAAATTTTCATAAGAAGTTGCTCTGTCCGTCGAATTCAATATTTTATCTTTACGGTAGGCCTCATCAAAGATGTGTCTTTCAGTGGTAGTTTACGAAATAGTAGCCGTTGAAGACATCACTTAGCTTTGTTTTATGTTGTTTCTCATACTGTGAACGGTAAAGGCCAGATATCTCTAAGCCCACTACGGCCGCCCAGAAACCTGGTGGGATTAGCCCTTTGTAGAAGATATAGTTCAAATAACTGCAATAGACTCTTCCTAAAACACTGGATATGTGGGACCGGTTTGTGAACATGAATCCTTCAGGGAGCAATATAACTGGTGGAGGATAGTGGACTGAACTATTAGAAATTGCTCCAGAGAAGAATAACTGATGAAGAGAAAAGGATAAAGAAAAGTAAAGTTAAAATATTCTTACCTGAAGAAGTGAGATTGGTTTCAGACAGAAACAAAAAAAAAGTCGGAACCAGCAACTTAACGAGTGTCATAAGAGTCAGCACATTTTAATAAGAAAACAAAAATAATATAGGAAACTGGGAAACAAAAATAATAATAATGTATAGAGAACAATAAAGTAAATAAAAAATCTCAAGAGATAATTATCATTATCTGTCATTATCAGCTATTGAAAAATTGTCTGAAGTGCCATATTGATTTTTAGGAAATTCATCAAATTCTTGTGCATAACAGAATTATCTGTTAAATTCTGTATCTTCAAATCCAAATATGTCTTATTATAATGACCGTTTTTTTCTAATTTTCTGCTATCAGAAATAAAATTATTATAGTCAAAAAGTAATTTCTCTGCAGCCATCCGATTAAGTTAGGTCATCCATGAATTAGGTTATGTTAGTTAGGTTATGTTATATCACACTTTGGATATTCTATTATCTGAAGCTGTTCACTTTTAGATCCCATCAAAGATTAACCAATCAGCAAAGCTCAACTAATGACCATCAGCAAAGCCCCACTAATCATGATGGAAAGTTGGAAGATGAGTCTTAATAGGTTTATCTCGAAGTCTTGAAAGAGTGAAATTAGGGACACGGAATTGAGTATATTAAATTAATTAAGCCGTAGTATCGCTCATTTGATATGCTTTACTTGAATTCATCTCGCCATACCCATATTTGCCATATCCAGAATTGATCTCGCCTGTATAGTGATAAGCTATTGCTTTTCCACACACCTCCGGCCATTTTATGATTGTATCATATGAATTTTATTATAAATCCTTAAGTAAACGACATAATTTTTAATACGCTCTTGATTATTTAAGTCACATTTTAATAAGTTTATAAATTTGTTAAAAATTTATATAAATTTAATAAACTCATTTATATTCTTAGATGATAACCTTCACTATTACTCATACGCTTGCTCTTATACAAATCAGTCAAAGTTACCAGAAGAGGAGATAGAATAATTATTATATTAATAATAAATCTTGAAAACATGAAAGCTCTCTGAAATAATAACTTTCTGCTGAATGCATCACATATATTTTTAAAAGGAAATAAATAAAATATTTATATACCAATTGTTAGCATGAATCAAAATTAAAATTAATAGAATAAATCATATTTAAATTTTATCATCAATGATTTTTTCAACATAAATTACATAGTTTTAAGTAAAGCATCCGTTCTTCAAAATCGAATGGTAATTAGATATTAATGGTTCTGGAAATCTTTGTGTGAACTATTATGAAAATAATTTATTTGTTACTGATTAATCATAATTTTTTATGGACGGTACAAGTTTAAATATCAAGAAAAATGAATCATTTTCAATATATTTTTTTTAATAAAGTTATTTTAAACATTGTTTTTTTTTTTTTTTTGTTAGTCGCGATTCATTTTATTTATTCGCGAATAACAATTTGAAAAAACTGATATAAATTATTATTATAAGAATAAAAATTATTTTTCAGTAAGAAATGTATTTATTATCGCATTTTAGCATATCGATTACTGCCTCCAGATGAATAACGTGAAGAATTATTAAATACAGTAATACCCGGAGTTACATAATAAGTGGGACCTGGAAGCATTATGTAAGTCGGGGTAACTACAGATTCACAAAGCTAATTTCAGATATGCATGCATTAGGTTCTTAAGTGGCTGTTTATTATCAAGAATACAACAAATTATAAAAGTATATAGGCCTAATATATACTGTAGTTGTAATTAAAGATTCTGAATCAACAAATCAGCAAATGAAATATGTAAATACATATATATGCACTATATAATTGTGAAACAAACAAGTAGATGAGGCGGCAGAATGAGAAGTTACGTATCTCCGAATTTATAAGTCCTCTTTACTTAAGACGCGGTATTGCTATATAGGAACACTGACTGCTGCTACAAGTAGCTATCAGTGGAGCACTGGTGAAATATAAAAGAGTTTACGAAATATCAGGATCAGCTCCATTGTATCCCTTGCAATATACCCATCTTGGCCAAATTGCGGCTCATACCACATGCGGCTCTTTGGTACTTTCGATGTGGTTCCATACTATGAAAGCCAATTGTAGTATGAAGCAAATATCTGTTTAATTTAAAAAAACAATATATTTGTAATTTGTTCCTTTATTCTAAAAAGTAGTATGCATTTATACGAAATATATGCATGTGAAATATGTAATAACAATTTTTAAATCATTATAAGATTACCCGAAAAACTAATGCCGCTCTCAAGTATTTGAGATTATTCTATGAGGCTTGGAGACATGAGGTTTGGCCACCCCTGCAATATATTGTTTACTACTTGACTATATGCGGAATATACTTATCTGTTTAACAATCTTTTGCGCCTTATATTTTTATTAATTCAGCAATTCGTAATTTTGCTTAATTTTTTAAATTTATCTATGCTACAGATTATCACTCCATATTTTGAATTTATTAGCATTGTATTCTTCAGATTGTTAGCGTAGAAATGCTATGGTTTTCCACATTGCGGAATCCACGTTCGATTCTCGGATCCCATTCCTTGCAAAATTTATTCATGGAAATGATCCCAGTTCTCCACAATTCAATAACAGCCCTTCACTCTAACAAGTAAGCAATAATGCAAAAGCTTAACTGTTTAATATTGTAAAGCTTTATAAACACATAAATAAATAATCCAAATGTAATTTGATTGTTGTTTTATTATTTATATGAAAATCCTGATTTTCTAATAATAATCTGAATGATATTTTTAAACTTGACCCCAACACTTTCTGAGTTTACGAGCCGCCACTGCCTTACATGTAGCAAATTATAATTCTTGACACAATTCTAATTATATTTTAGTTTTTATAATAAATAATAATTGTCAGAATAAGCTACATCATGTAAGATAATCGATAATTAATTATATTAATTGTAATCCTCAGAATATGTATTCAATTTTATTTAAATTAGCGAGAAGCGTTGTCAAAAATTATTCTCTTCAATTTTCTTGACTTTGTATAACATTTATGACTACTTATAAAAAAATTATGATAAAAACTAAGCTTGGATTCTTACAAAAGATAGGTAATAATTCATAGTTATTATTGGTATAATTCGCCTATCGACTGATGTTATCTGTCGTATACTGCATCCTCTTTCTCGAGTTAAAGCCGTGACACACTGAACTGGACGCGAAGAGAGGCATAACAAAACAACTTTGCGCAAGCACGCGCGTGCAAAGTGTCTTGGACTAGGTTTTCCCACGCGACTGCTAGAGTTAACTCGCGTAGTCGCTCGAAAGAAGAAGAAAAAATTGAATTTTCAATCAGTCAGCATATGCTTTCAATACGGTGCGGCAAGAGGCGAAAGAAGGAATCAACCAATAGACTAATGTGTTATATACTTGGAAAATGACGGAAGTTCTACACGTGTGATTGCGATTCAGATATAGAATTTGTTTTAGAAGTATAAAATAGATCATATCTATATGATATGAGATTAAAAGAATACCGAAATCAAAACTTCAGGCAAAAGGCGTGGAAAGAAATTGAAGAAATTTTAAATATCCTTTTTTGTATTTTTTTAGAGGGTAATGTTTTATTTTTACCAAAAAGAATTTGATAACTAGATAGTAAATATACGATCACTTCTTTCTAATAACAAATCAACCACAAACGACCTCTATCGGCAAATCCATGAAAGATGAACAATAGCTTGGCTACAATGTAGAAAGTCTGTGGCGCAGTGCAACGCGAAGCGAAGGATGCAAATTCAGTCATCTTTGCTTCGCTTCGCGTCGCATTCAGTATATCTCGGCCTTCACGCCGTCGAACGCGTCATCTAGTAGATCGAAGCGAAGATTCGGAGACGCCGCAAGCATCGCGACAGCATTTCCACTTGCACTTAGTATATGTCGTATCGTACAAATTTAAGCTTGGGTATTGCTTCCGTCCGGAAGGAAAGGCGGAAGCTCCAATGTTAATTTTTTACAAGTTTAAAAGCTTTTTTCCAAGTTCGTCTAAACGATTTAGATGTATTTCGCGCTGGGCAATTAGTTCATGCTTCGTTTCCCTTGCTCACTTTCTCTAAAAAATTATAAGATCCACGGGATTCGAAAAATTGGGGATCTGCTCGTCTAAAATATTCAAAAATCTAATTCTAACACCAAAAGTAGTTTAGACCATGTTGTTCCAGCATGAGGAACAAAATTTATAAGAATGATGCCTGGATCATTGCCGAGAACCATTGATAAGCAAGCATAGGTAAGAAGCGCGTCAGAAGTCCAAAACGGGACACAACAGGCGTTAAAACAATCTATATTTAAACTAGATATATAGCTAAATAATATAATATTTATTGATTTAAAATAATAATCCAAATAACAAAAAAAAAACAAATATACCATCAATCGAAGATACATAACAAAGAATAAAATAAAAATATAATCCGAATTTTAACGAAGTTATATGATAGTTTCCCGCATGACCCATAAACATACCTATGAGAGAGAATCTTTTTTCTTCCTTCTTTATATTATGTTCTAGTTTTTTTCTGAATATATTTTTTATTTTTTTTTAATTTCTTTGGATTGTATACAAAAATTGTGATAAACGCAATACGAGTACCTTAATCCAATCATAGACATAAGCAGAAGAAAGAACAAGAGTCGAGCCTGAGAAGTGTAAATTGTTAAAAACTTCTTCTTATTTTTTCGTCCTCCAATTTTGTTTGAAGTGGATATATGCATTCCAAGAGTGAACTAGATTTAGAAAGTTTTAAAATTATAAAGAAGTTATCAGTTTACTTGAATGAATGCCATATGGCTCTAATACTTTAACGTTCATTTCTATTTATACTATATACGGTTTCTAATTTTTAACTCGAATCGGAATTCGGTTTATTCACGGATATATACGGTAATTTACAAGCAAAGATTACTTTTGAATAAGTTTATTGTCGTCAAATAAATTTTAGATACTTTGACTGTTTTTACTGCCAATTAAATGATAGAAATTGATATGCACTCAAATGCATTTTTTAATGTTTATCAAAGTACATTTAAGCGCACAGATTAAAATAAAAAATTTAGGTATTTCCTAAAGTTTTTTAATCAATTACCAAAGCTAATAAAACTTTAAACAAAGTTATTTTATTACTAAAATTACGAAATTACTAAAATTTCATAAAATAATATTTTTTAAAGGAATAATGGTTTTATCGATTTCGTTTATTATTATTTTTAGATGAAAATAAATAATTCATGCTTCTGATCATCATTGTGATCTATTTCTTTAGTTATATTTATTTGAAATTTTTATTAAATCTATTAATGGTATAGATACAAAAAAATAATCGCAAGTATTGCCGATTCTTCGTAACATTGTAATATTGAGAATCGATATTTTTCATAATTGTTAGCTTCCTGGTTAAGACATCGACGATAATATGCACATGTTCTAAGCGCTCTCAAAAAATTTTACTTTTAAAATAATGTACCAATGTGTCATAAATCTTTCTACTTACTCTAAAGATAAAATGTTTGCTATGATTCTTTCTAAATTATGTTACAAATATTCCTCACGTAAACTCCACGTGCAAAATCTAAAAATTCTTAGCTAAACACGTTCAACATTAAACATTTTATCGCTGATTTTCAAAAAGTACATAAAATTTGTGAAAATTTTATCTACTAATTGAGCTAGCGTGATAAAACATAATAAATTACTGTATCGCTGCTAAACTTACTTCGTTTAATAAGATTTAACATTCGCATGTCCTTCCATAAAATTTGTCATTCAATTTCTTTACGAAAGTCATCAGGAATAAACGGATAACTACTACTCGCAAGAAAATTTTCACTGATTATATTAAACTGAATGATACTTTATACACCATTAAAATTTAGCGAAGAATAAAATGGACAGTGATCCTCGAATAAGCTTTGATTGCTATATTAGCCTGTTATTTGACATCATCAAATTATTCGGAATAAATCTAAAAGTCAAGAAACCAAATAAATATTTCAAGATGTATCAACTGTCGATATTTTCTTTGTATACGAGTTTATTAATTATGATTATCTGTGCTTTGTTAGACGAGGAAAATAACGAGATCAAATATTGCGTACCATCCAGTTTTCAGGAGGATAATATTAAAGCTTTTGACGGTATTATACTTAATTTTTGTTTAATTTTAATTATATTTTTTATTCTGGGTAATTCTAAAAAGATATCAAGAAAAATTCAGAAGATATTTGACAATTTCGAAAACATGAATAAATATGCAGGAAATGTAAACTCGAGTGAAAACTATAAAAATTATATCATTTTCGTCATTTTCATTTATATCGTTGCTTATTTCATTATAATGATATCTTATGTCTATTTAAGATTAAAGAGATTAGTAACGAAATGGTCATCCAGAGATACTTTCTGCACCACTTTCTTTGGTACTGTTATATTGAATGGACTGGGAATGATAATATTCGGAAATCAACTAGGATATTTGTTAATTAAGAAAGTTAGCAGAAATTTAGTATTATTTTACGCTATTCTGGAAGATGGTAATTTGAGAAATATAAATCGATTGAAAAATCTATTGAAATTTCAATATTTCTCTTACGAGATATTAAAACTTATAGATAGTATACGTGGTCCATTTATATTGTGTTTATTTTTAACTTTTTTAATAATCGAGAGTATTCTTCTCTACTATATACTTTTTGTGAATTTACCATCTTATTTTATGATTACTGTTATTGTTGTAGGATTTAGTATTTTTGTAGTTTTGCTCATCTTCAGTCAATTTTTCATTCCTCTTTCTAATATGGTAAGTTCCGATTAATTATAGTAATAAACATATGTGATTGCACATTTATAAAAAAATTATTCTATTTCTAGGCATCGAGAATATCAAACGCATTATGTTCCCTTTATCACAATGCAAATAGTTATGATCAAGAAATAATCGTAAGTAATTTTTTTAATCCAGTTAAATCCTTGAATTTGTGATAATTGTTTTATGATTTTAGGTTTATCTTATGATTTTGGTTCATCAAATGAAATATCCTGTATTAACTTGTATGAAGTTTTTTATTCTGGATAAAATACTGGTTATTAAGGTAAGTTTTAATTTTATATTGAATATTCAGTTATTTAAACTAAATATGCTATTGTCATGTTCTCTTTCTTCTATTCTTCAAATTAACATTCGACCGGATGATCGCATAATAAAGCACATGGTTATTACTTTGACAGCTCTGGGCTCAATGCTTTAGATTTTTACTTGAACTAGTCCTGACCTAGTCCTCCCCATTCCTTCTCTTTTCGATTGAAACTATCATGATTATCCTTTAGTGATAGTTTCATATAGAGTCGCTACTCAAAGCATTTCTGGTGTGATTTGGTAGTTTCTTCTCTTTTTTATTCTGCTTTCGAAACTATTCGATAAACGGCGGTACATGCCCATTATGGGCCACCAAAAATTTTACTGGAATCAGGAGTCAAGTAGAGGATGGGATTTATCTAGCTTCGGTCAGATTTCGAAAACAATTGGAAATGTGGAATCCGGGAAATCAATATGAATCTTCCACGGAGGAATACATTCGGTGGGGGATGATAAGCAAAACTAGCCCCAGCGAAGAATAATTGATGAAGCGAGAAGGCAAAAGGAAAGATAAAGTAAAGGTAGAAGGTTCCTATCTGGAGAAATTGAGCTAGGTCACTGACGGAAGTTGAAACTGGAATCGCTATCATCTTCCCTCACGGGTGTCATGAATGTTTGCATTCTTTAACACCAAAATAAAATACATGAAATCAAACTATAAAACAAACTAAGAAACAGAAAAGATACATAGATGATAATAGTCGATTGTCTCTTCTGCCAGTAAAATGACAGATACAATTATCTCCAGTAAAAACTGTGGAACGTTTATTATTATCAGTCGAATGATAACAACTAACGTCCACTGTTGGTTAACTGTCTGATTGAAGTACCTAGGTGATTTGTAGGAATCTATTGATTTTTTGGGATGAGAGGATTATCCGTAAAGTATTTGTATTTTCAGGGAAATTTTGGCCTTCGGTAATAACCGTACTTACAGGTTTAATTCTATCAGATTGGTTACAGTCGTTGTCATCTGGTTAGATTAGGTTATATTAGTTAACCCGCCATTTTACACTAGTGATAATTTTTATCTGGCGGATTTCACTTTTAGAGTCTGCCACTGGCTGACCAACCCTCATATTCATGTCAACCGAAGGGTTGATAGTTCAACCAATAGGTCTTGGACTCCTGAAAAACTATGTATGGGATACAGAATTGATTAGATTAGATTAGATAAACCGCCATATCGCTTATGGGATATACTTTTTCTGAAGATGGATACCCCGTAAACTGAACTCAGCCAAATAATGATAATCGAATAATCAACTGATATACTACGCGACTATCTTTCCATTCTTTGAATGTATTACAGGAAATTTTATTATATTTCATTAAAACGAAATAATTTTTAATGCAGAAGTTGAATTTTTACTTTATTTTATGTTTATAAAAATTTTAAAACTGTATAAATTTAATATAATTTTTTTTTTCTTTTTAGATGATAAGTTTTACTATTACGCACACACTTGCTTTTATACAAATCAGTCACACCTACCAGAAGAGACGATGAATAATTATTATATTTAATAATATATCTAAAATTATAGGAATCTATTTGGGAAATTGAGGACCCGCAATTTGAGAACCTTAATCTAAATTACTGTTATAAAAATAAAAATCATTTTCCACGAAAAATTAAATTTATTTTCGCATTCTACCATTGTTGAGAACATTCCCGAGATGCATCATGTGAGAATGTATTAAATATAGAAACACTCACTGCTTCTTTTAGCTGCAGTGCCGAAATACGAGAAAGTTTGCTGAATATCAGAATCTCCTCCAAAATGTTCCATACAGTGTAATTTTGAATGTTTAACTATATGCGGGATTATGCAGGTCATTAACTGTTTTGCAAGGTTTTGACATATTTAATTAAAAACATATCTTAATTAAAAACTGTGATATGCATTATCTGGCGGCAGTCCCATGTAGACCATGTCCCACGTGCAAACAACGCAACGCTGTACGGTGCGATACTACAAATGCGACGCTACGCTAACAGAGACAGTCTGTCCCACGAGAAGCGCTTTGTGACATCTCTAAGGAAATATCGACCGACTACTTATCTACTAAATGCTGATTATGGTAATTTTTATCTCCCATTTTCCATAATTAAAGTTTTTTTTTTTTTAATTTCGCTTATTAGATTCTCTGCATCGAACTCTGTAGCCATGATAATTTGCCTCTCTCGCTTCAGAAAATAAACTAGTCTGTATTTCAGCTACAGCAGGCGGATGCGACGTGGCACTATGATATACACTGAGGATGTGTCGTGGTTATATCTATAGACCATCATACATGTAAAATTTCTGCACTTGCGCCGGCTCCTACGTGTTTGTTATTGCTTAAGCTTAACATTCAGCTGTTGCATAGCATTTCGCTGCTAGTTTGCGTTTGTCTGTTTCTTTTCCTATCTAGTAAAGTTGTTTCATTATGAATTTTAGGAAGTTGATCATTTCCGAGCTAAGACATAATTAAAAAATATCGGAATAAGAATATCTGGAACAAAAGCCGATTTTATTGAAAGGTAAAGATATGCCACATGGTAAACATGTGTCAGGAGTGGATGGTATGTATTAAATGTCCTTCATAGTAAAATATTCGTTTTTGAGATCTTATAAAAGGATCATAATCTTGCATATAGCCTTATATTGACCATTAATGTTTTTATTTACGTAGCTATTTTTATGTATTGTTTGTAGAAATTATTTTTCAGTTGAGCCATGATTTTATTCATATACCGTATTTATAAAAGAAAATTGTAAATAAGTCAGAATCTTTTATGATTTTAGGAAAATTGATATTTAATACATGCACCATTATTTTTCAACAATGCTTAAGAATGCAAGAATGCATCAGACACTTGTCATACTAATCCACTTTTCATATTACCTGACTATGAAAATATTGCCAGCTTCAAACAATGTCAAATTTCTCATTAACTTTTTTTTAATCAGTCAGCATTTCCTGTAACTTATCACTTTGTAAACAATCTGCTGTTGTTTTTTCTATCTTTAGTTTACCAAAATAGAGAAATAAATATTTTATTCCAATATATTTGTTTTATTTGTTGAATTAAAATAATTAAAAGTGATAAATGACTTATTAAATATATAAATAAAGTTTTCATTTCTTTAAAGTTTTTAGGGCTGGAAGAGTGGGTCTCCGAAGCGAGTGAGCATTTAACTGCATAGTTGCACATAATTAAATATCAGGTTGGGATAAGCTCCTTGGGCTAGGGGAACATGATCTATATAAGAGAGTAGATCGCCGAATAACTGAGTATAGAAAAGTAGTTCGCATAACAAAAAAGATTGAACCGCATTGTTCTAGAATAATCGATCTTCTGCAGCCAAATTAATTTCTATTGATGGTGGTCAGCCTTGATATGTCATTAAAATACGTCTGACATCGACAAGATAACATCGGATAGAAAGATTTATCATTACATTTATACGTTTGTAACATGGATGGAAAACTCTTATCATAAACGTAGTCTCGATTTTCATAAAATGAATTCATTTCTAATACGAAAAATACAAGATGTGAAAATTTATAATTTGATGAAATAACGCTGAAGCTTTAAAAATTATTTTTAAAATAAATTAAGCCGATTTGCAGAAAATACAATTAATTTAAAAAAAGGAAACAATTACTAATATAAATTATTACAATAATTATTATTAAGTAGGATCCCTTAATTGATCTTGTGCGACTACAATATAAAAAAATTGAAAAGAGAATATTTGCAGTTACTTTGAAATAAATTACAATTTTTGTTAATTTTGATACTTTGTCAAGACTTTAATAAGCTCATAAATAAATTACATTTCTGGTCTTGGTCCAAATTTATCTCGGTACATAAGGCAATAGAAAAACTCCATTAACAACTGTTTGAAATTATGAAGATGTTAACAACCGAAAAATTCAAAAGTTGAAAAGTATATTTTCTTCTATTTAAAACAAATTTTACAAAATGCTAAAAATGTGAAATATTATGAAAGGAGATTAAAAAAAAAGATAATCTTTATTAATAAGCAATAAAATTATTTTACATTTTATTCATTTAAATAAAAGATATGTTTAAAAATTAATGGAGTAATTAGCAACTCTTTTATTTTTAATATTGGAATACTGCCAGGTTTATTCTTAAGTGCTTTACTTTTTACTATTTGTTCATTAAACAAAGTATTTGCTATTGCTCTCGTCTTTAGTTATAAGATTTGCTGGTGATTTGAAAATAAGTAACGCTTCTTTTTCATCTTTGAATATTGGTCTGAATTTATTATAAACTGGCTCAATTAATTTTAGAATTAATAATGACAAAGCCGTTTATATGAAGTTTTCCTCATTCAATAAAGGTGATATAATGATTTTCCTTTCACCCAGATTCATAAAGATTTCAGAATATATTTTAATAATTAGTAGTTTAATTTTCAAATATCATATTCTCACGCTAACTAGAAAATTAAATAGGATTAGCCTTTTACGTGGAATTTCTTATGACTCTTTCGCTCTCCGTATATGGTTTTGTGCCCATGTTATAAATCAATTAAATTATGAAAATTCAAGTTATGCAACGTGTGTTAACTCACATATATTAATTCAATTAATTATAAATTGTTTTCAATTGTTTCAATCTTTTGTAGACTTCTATTTTTTCACATCAGTCATCTCTTCGACGCAAAGTTATATTTTTTAATAGCAACAGATATGAGGAGCTAACATTCAAAAGAGACTTTGTCCAAAATTGAAAATTTTGAGTTAAATAGTGATTTCGATTTATGTGGTTCATACCATGATCACTGTAGAGTTTAATCATCCAAAAGCAAGTTTGTCTTAGTTATAATGGTCTTTGAAAGTAGACTGTCTTAGTCTTAGACTTTGAAAGTAGATTGTCTAATTGATCATTCCCAAAAGTTGTATTTTAAGTCTTTTTTGAATGTTAACTCCACAAATTTGGTTGCCATTACCATCTATAATAATTTTTCTGTCCCCTAAAATGTTTCTAACCAGCTTGATTATATGAGGTGGATCAAATATCATATATATACTGTATATGATATTTTGGCAACCATTGTCCCCGCAGTCAAATTTGTCAATTTTCATAAAAAAAAATTAAAATATCTGATCACGTATATATTAAATTCAGCCATTCAAAATGTTATAATACATATCAAAGAACTCATTCAGTTAAAATACAAGTAAAAAATAAGTTGAAATAAAAAAAAATACCGGTCAAAAACAAAATGGGGGTCCACTTTCGTCTATTAATTGTCACCGAAAGATGAAAATGTATACGTAATTTCAAATACCATAGATATTTACAACTAGATAATAATTATCTCCATTTATGAGAAAAACTAGGTATTACTTATCAATAAAAATATAAAATATTGATATATCTTATAATTAAAATATTCCATATTGCAACAGTTTGAATGGTGATTTTATCGAGTATAATTAAATAAATTCTTTATGTTATAATAATTCATTGCTGTAAAAAAAAATGGCCTATGTATGAAGAATTATTATTTAGAACTCGAGGCTTTAATGCTCTCGAGTGTAAATGTTTGTAAAGGAAATAAAAGTGAATAGTTTTGGCCAACAAACTTTATTCAGAAGACAATAATAATAATAATAATTAAAAGTAATATAAACGAAATAGTCTAAAAAAATAATTATTAAATGTGTTCTGTTAAATTCCCTCAAATGTCGTATTCCGGGATGCCACGATTATATGGAACATAGTAGCCTGGTTGAAGATTCTTCAACCGAATCTTTTTTACATCTTAATTATAAGAGTTTAAAAAAGTTTTTATTTGTTTTTGAAAAAAATAAATAAATAAATTGGGGCAAGAATTTTTAAAATGAGATGAAATTCTAAACAAAATATTTTTTTTTAAATAAAATTAAATAATTTAAATTTAGTTAATTTACAATTAATCGACCTTTTTAATGTCATATGAAGTAATTTTTAAAGTAAAGAAATAATGATGATATTTTAAATTATCTACAGACTATCTAATATACACAACTTTTTAACAACTGTTTGGGTTAAAATTCTTCAAATCATATATATCAGGGGTGTCAAACTGGCGGCCCTTGATGTGATTTTTTGTGGTCCCCAACGCCCTTAAATAAAATGAAAATGAGAAAAATAGGCAATGTTATAAAATAATAGGAAGTAACTCTCGTTTCGTAACTATATCATATACTATGATGCACTATAACTCCGTCTCACTCTCAACTAGGGATGAATCGATACTAGTAAATACAAGTAAAGTATCGATACTTTTAATTCGATACCGAGTAATTTTGGTA
>WUQG02336255.1:0-18723 GCA_011317285.2 Androctonus mauritanicus | reverse complement strand
CACCCCTAAAATTTCTTCCGTATCTCTAGGCAGGGGCGGACCGTTAACTTTGGGGGCTAACACTATTTGGAGGCTTACCGAATTAATCCAAATTAACCTAAAATGTCAAACGATGAGAGTTACGCTAAGTTAACACACTTTAAAGGAACTAGACTTGCATTCCGATTCCGACATTACCACATTATTTGGATAATTGATAAATGACAAAGTATGTTTTGATTTTAACGACTACCGACAGAGTCGTATTTACTATTTAGAGTCATTTAAATTAATGATATTTGATATTTTATTCAAATCCAATAGTGTTGCGAAGCAATGATTTAAACTTTATCTAGATACGGAAAAATGTTGTATAATTTACTTTTTCTTAAATTTTTAATTTAAATTTTTTTTTATTTTTTGATCGCGAAGATTGACCCTTTGATTGAACGAAGCCCTGGTTGCAGCCCATAAAGACCATGCCTAAATCCCTGCCCCTAGGAGTATGTGCATCAGAATTTGAGAGCCACTAATATAGAGAATCAATATTTTCTATTACTAAAGAAATAAAAATTTTATACGATAATTATTATATTTAAGAAATATTATTCAAAAGAATAAACATCTTTCAGTTCTATGCTGTTGTCTTCTGCTTATTCCTATAAAGATCCTAGTTGGATTCTCATTCTGTATAATATTATCTATATTGTTTCTTCTATTGAGATGGTTATTATGATTTATCACTAAATAAAAATTATATTATTTAATTTAGGTTCAGTTTTTCCGGTTCGTTTCAAACATTGTAATAGTTTCAATACTAACTTGTAAGTTGCTATAAATAGTTGCGTTAAAAATATAGTAGGGCTCTATCATTACTAAAATTTACTATAAAAACAAAATAAACCGGGAAAAAATAAAGGAAGTGCTAAACGGTCCAAGTTAGTTACTAACTTTAATGAAAATAGTATAAAAATAATATTATATTTGACTTGACAATAAGAACAATGTTAAACAATTTATCAGAGCCAGATTTATTTAGAGTGAATAACATTGATTACGAAACTAAAAACAAACTTTTTGAAAGAAGATTTGGCAGCAGAAAGAAATAGTCGTGCCAATTTAGTTTAAGTTTACAATAATTTAGAATAAATTTCTTATCACAAATTATTATATAATTAAATAAAAGCTGTTACGCTCCATAATATAATATACTATTTTCAGTAGATTTTTAATTATTCTAGCAAAATATTCCATAATTGTAAGACGATAAACTTAATTTATAAAAAAAAAAAAAAAAAAGCATTTTTACTACTATTTACAGTAGTCTCAATCTAAATAAAAAGAATTGAAAAATCTGAAAATAGAAAGTGTAAACAGTAATATCCAGAATAATACGGTTAACTACTGTGTAGCTTCTGGTAAGTTTGTCTTGCATGATACATCTAACTGAATATAACTGGAATTTTTTAAGTCTCTAATAAATTATTTTTTTATATTAATTTATATATAATGTGTTTTTTTTTCGTTTGAATCAAAATTTTTGACTCTACGAGACTGAAAAAATGTTCTATTGCAAAAATTCATTCTAAGTCGATTCTGCCAATAGGTATACCTATTAGCTTGTTATTGACCTTCATGACTAGGCAGACTTTCGAATATGTCCCAAGATTTCATTGCCAAGCTGCCAAATGTGCCATGGCCAGCTAAATTTAAATCAGATCCTAACTGTTACATCATCGTAGTAAAATTGTTTTACTAGAATGGTTTAGTGGAATTGCCATTCCTTTGAACTAGATTTTTAGTTATTATTGTAAACCATTTATTTTTGTATATTTTTAATTATTAAAATTCTACAAAATGATTTAAAAGCAAAACAAATTTTTTTAAATGATATTAAAGAATTGTTTTTGTCTTATATTTACAAATAACGATGGCCAGCTGTTACACACATGTCAACATATATTCATGAAAATTTTTTCTTTCATTTCGAAAACGACTCAACAAGGTCGTTTATTTTAGTAGTTCTGAGCATTTGTTGAAGGTTTCTTTTCTTCCGCCAGTGAACTGGATCCAAACTTGCCAATGAACTCTCAATCTAAACAAACAAGAAGTTATAGGCAGTACTTACTATCGATCATAAAATATCCTTAACGTGTTTATGGTGCAGATTGATGTCATGATTGTTGTTTAAGGCATAATGCCGAATAAATTTTGTTATTTTTGAAGATTTTTCACTTTATTTCAAATTAAATTTTTACTGTCTAAATTCACAGAAAATTGAACAATCTTGACATATTTTACAACAAAAACATTACGATTATATTGAAATACTGAGATTATCCTCACACAGAAGTACTTATAGATGAACGATGAAGTTCATAAACCACAAAGTTAAATACGGAAATCTACCTTTTTGTCAGTCGTCAATCTGATATCAGTTCAATGGCTTTCGAATCCATTCAATGAACTTTACAGATGTTACTCGCTCTATATTTATATGCAACCATTGCGTGGGTGGAATTTTATTTGGCAGAGGAAATTGGCAGTTAAAATATTCTACGTCTGGTTCTATATAGAATCTAGTTTTGAATGATAAGCAGTCTGGACAACCTGCTGACATCTTGGAATTATTGTACCTTTTAAAAAAAAAAGATTTGATTGACACAGAGTATTCGCAATAATTCTTTTAGTAATATTGTTATTGCTGTTGTTTTATTATATTTTTAATCTGATGAAAAATTTAAAATCAAAAGTTTTGCTATAATTCCACAAGATTATGACATTCTTCATATAATCTTCCAAAATTTGATTTGATTTAATTATTATTGTATTTTAATTAAATCAAATCAAATTTAATTATCATTGTATAATAATAATAATTAATTATTAATTATTATTATACAATAAAAAGTATTTCTGAAATCTTCGTTATCTTCTATAAATGTTTATGTTATTTATTATTTGATAATAAAGAAGTTTCATTTCCAAACTTAATATTATTTATTATATTAAAATCAATTTTATTTTTATTGATATAAAATTGGACTATTAGTCTATTAAATATTAAATCACGCTTTAAAATTATTGTAATGATCAGTGATGAAACTAAACACAACATATTGCACTAAACATTTGCATTCAAATAAATGTTCATTATATGTGTTAATAAAGAATTTAAAAAATCAAGAAAAATCACAAATATCTTCATTTTTATTGTTAACATTCTTTTTATTTCATTTAGCATCTATTTCTGCATATAATGACCATGATGATAAATCTTTTATTCATTTAATGCGCTTGGTATTTATATATTTGAAGAAAATATCCTCTCTCTCAGATATACTGAACGCGATTTGGATAAAAACAAAAATAATCATCTGCGAGGCGAATTACGAAATCAAATATTCATAAGAAAGCTATAAAATTTGAACATGCATTGTTTTCCACATAAAAATCGCAAAGTGGATGTTGAATTGATCCGCGACCATGCAAGCACAACACCAATAGGATACCGACTCAGAGTGATAAGAGCTCGAAGAAAGCATTAAAAGCACAAAGGAGAATTTAGGCATGCCTTTATAGACTGCATCCCAGGGCCCCGTTCAATCAAAGGATCTCTTTCGCAATCAAAACAATAAAAATAAAAACAATTTAAATTAAAAATTTAAGAAAAATAAATTATACAAAATATTTTTCTACATAGATAAAGTTTAAATTGTTGATTTGCAACACTGTTAGATTTGAATAAAATATCAATTATAAATGTTTTAAATGAAAGTAAATAGCAAATGCGGCTCTGTCAGTAGTCTGCAATGATCTTTGGTAGTCGGTAAAATCAAAATATATTTTGTCATTTATCAATTATGCAAATAATGTGGTAACGCCGAAATCGGAGTGCAAGTGAAGCTCCTCTAAAACGTGTTAGATTTGAATAGCGTCGTTCTCACCCTTTGACATTTTAAGTTAATTTGAGTTAATTGGGTAGGCCCCCAAACAGTGTTAGCCCAGGGCCCCAAAGTTAACGGTCCCCCCTGATTAAGCAAAACAAATAACGATGATTTGATATTTCAGCTTTTATTCTTTTGTACCATCGAGATGATATCTTTATAATCACTGCCCCATTATAGTATAAAATAACATTTTTGTGAATATTTTCGCGATTTCTATTTTTTTTTTTTTTTTGCCTTTTTTATTAGTTCTGTTATGTTTTAGCGTGGGGTGACCAATAGTAGCCAGAAAGAGACACTTCTGGTTAATAACTGAGGAACAAAATCCAACGGGAAATAACGTACAATGTCTTTGGCTGAAAGACGTGACTAAATGAGACCTAGATAAGAGCGAGAAATTTTTGGAACGCTTTACATTGAAATACATATAAAAAATTTTCGTTTCGCGTGTTCTCAATACGCGATCATTTCCTGAAACCACCTCCCGCGTTTAACTACGCGAAGTAAATATATTTTAATTATTAATAAATTATTATTAATAATTAAAAACAGATTTGTTTTTAATTAAATTAGTTGTTCTTTTTAGATTAATGAAAGAGCCGTAAAATTAGTAAGAATATTAAATGGAAATCAGGAATCGAATCCTTATAGAAACTACTAGAAATAAAAATTAGTGAATTTGATCCCAATATACTGAGAACTATAAAATGATCATTTGAGATTACGAGCAAAATGATGACGAAATGCTAATGAAATTGTATACATAATATATACTATGTAATCATTTATTGTTAAAGTAAGAATAAAATTTTATCGTCAAACATTTAAATCGTTATTAATTAATGTTTTAGTTTAGTTTTTTTAATCAATTCGAACAAATCAAAGTTTGAAGTAGTTACGATTTGGTCCAAATTCTTAATTTATTTTCGATTTGGATTGTAACAAAACCAATTAACCAATTTGTGTGACTTGGTCAAACTAATTATTGAATAAAATAATAATGTCAATTAATAACTATCAGATCTCTAAATGACAATAAATGGAAGATTTTGAATAAATAACATAATTTTAGAACCATAAGTTTGAATTTTTATAAAATGTTTAAATTTTTACATTTGAAAAATGATAATTTAAAGACATATTATTTGTTTTTACTGTTTTGAAACATTTATTAAAATGAATGATTATAGATGATATTTGTTAAACTAAATATAATTTTTCAAAGTAAAATTATTTTCGAGTGGGCATTTGTTATACAGAAGTGTTGAAAGTGTCGATAGAGATATACTCTGTGAACAAATTTGGATCCTCTCCAATCGCTCAATAGCTATTAAAAGATATAAGTATTTCATCTTATGATATCCATACACTCCACTTTGCTAGTAATTTATCACAGGAGAACTAAGTAGATTTTTAATTCGCTTTGTGTGAATTAACTTTGCACAAAATTATAGAAATAAATTATCAACGAATTTTTTTTATTAATTTTTTTAAGCAAAGTTTTTCTGTAATATTTATAGAAAGACAATCAGCTGTTTTGTAAGATTCCGAGGATATTGAAATTTAGTGATTGTATTTTAATTTGTTTATTTTTGACGGTTTTCTTTAAAGATACCTTCTTTATCTGATTTGTCAAACAAACAAGTCTTTCTCGAATCTCTCCGTGACCTTAGCGAAGGTGAAGTGGTCTTTATTCATTTGTACCGATGTCAATTGAATTAACCAGTTCATTTAATTCAAACTTTTCAATTTGCATAAATAATATTTTTTTTTTAAAAGTTAGTTCTGAATTAAACTTCAAATCAAAAATATTTTCTAGGAAAATGTAATGATTATTGCGACCATAACCTAAAAAGTATTAGTCATACTTTTTTTCAATTCTTAAACAAGAAACTGTTTAAAGTAATTCTATCTAACTTTAAAGTTTATTTAAAGCAATTAATTTTTTCTTTTAATTCTCAAACTCGTCTGTAAATAAATTGCATTTAATTTTCTTAGAAAATATCCAAGCAACATTGCATCCTTGCAATGTTGCTGTCCCCTTTACTCTGTAGTTTAGTGGAGAAAGCGAAACTGCAGGGATATAATTAAGTTTATGATATTGCATTGTCAGCTGTTATTTGGCATAGTTTTAGTTAAACGGTTACTGAGTTTTACAAATGTGCAATTGTTGATTTTTTCTAACATTGATATTGTAATGGCTAAAATTGGCAAGGATTAATCAAATGCATTAAACCACAACCAGAAGCCAGAATGTCTCCAGCGTCACTATTTTTTTAAATCTAAAATAAAAAAACCTATGACGTCAGATTCTTAACGTGTGCTATGTCAAATGACCAAAATCGTTTTTAAAATTGGTCCCATTTCAATCTCCATATAGTAACAATTGCGATGCAGAACAAACGAGTTTATACAAAGAAATTAAAAAACGAAAAAAGTTTAACAAAACAACGTCACTCAAATCTAATTTTTATGCTGGATGTATAAAGTGATGAAAATAGCTCGATTGTGGACGCGTAGATGGCAGGCCACACATTCTGACACGAGGGGTCGCACGATATTTCGCTCAAGAGAGGGAGCCACTATCAGCTCATATATGTCGTGCGGAGGATGGTGCTGTGCAGTGCGTGTCTTCTAAGGAACCACGTGCTGGGTGTGATTACAGCGTCGACAATTGTTGAATATGGTCCGTCGTTAAACAGTGCTATTGTTTAGGCTATTAGATCTAGAAACGATTGGGACCACTTGCTTCGTCTTGTGTTTGCAGGTAGGTAATGCATTTATACTTTCGAAATGGAATAAGTTGCCGACAGAATCGTTATTAACCCGATTTTCAGTAAGCGATAATTTCTTAATTATTATAATCATTCTATTAGTGAGCATTTGATAAGGACATATAATCGATATTAATTATTTGCTAGAAATTTTTAAAACGCATTCGGTTAATTGTATTTCCTAAAATGCGAGGAAGAGGAAGAGAGGAAATATTGCATTGGAATTTTAAATTGAAACGCAACCGGTTGTTAATTCTGGCAGAGAAAAATAAACACCATCAACAGAATAGAAAGGAAGGATTTTTATTGGTTACGGACCAGTTGAAGCTATGATTGGGATGTGTAAATGGTTGGAGACATTGCCAGGGATGTGGGGAATGGAAGCGAGAACAAATGATACCTTGCTCAACTCTTATCTTTATTTGGTAGTGACGTCACACAACGGGATCGGTAGTATCATCTGAGTGGCTGTGCATTGTGGAAATAAGAAAATTCATTTGCCACTACAACGCCTATCAAATAATTGATCTAATTCTTTTCTGGTGCTTTCTTTCACTTTGGTCATATTTGGATAGGCTTGCTCGTCATTCCGTTTAAATGACATTTCTACTATTTATATTCATCAAAATTAACAGTCGTTTGTTTTAGATTTATTATTTTTCAGCATTAAGAAAATTGTATAGCATTTATATTATATGAACTCTATTAGTGATAGGTGCAGCTTCAACTATATAGGAAGTAAGTTAAAATCCGGAAACCAGATAAACTAGCCAGCGGAAAACTCGCTATCGTTTGGGTTTAAAAAAAAAATAAAATGTAGCACTTACAGTCAACGATTTTACTAAAATATTATTATCTTAACTAAATATTCTCTTCTAAAGTTCTGAAATAAAAATCGGTATATAATGCAGTATATTTAAATTTACTTTACAATGCATTGAAACCATACCTTGCAAAATAATGAAATTTAGACCTTTGAGATAGCCTATTTTTATTTTTTATTATTTAAAAAGCATTTCACAAATTCTATTTAGTTTTATCTATAAATTATCATTATGAATGATATCTAAAGGTAATAATATCAGCATTGTCTTTTCATTGAAAAATTATCAATAGCAAAGAATCTTTTATCAAATTAAACTTTATTTGGAGTGTTTTCGTAACTGCTGAGAAATTTATATTTTTGATTAATTCGTGTCGAGTTCGGGAGTAAAGATTAAACAAATTAAAATGTTGAATTGTTCGTTTTCATTTTTAAAAGTGTTTAGAAATTTTTATAAATTAATTAATAAATATTTCAACGAAATGTCATTCTGAATTAATTTTTTATGATCGATATTTGAAATTTTATATAGTTTGATGAATATCGAATTAAAAAAAAATTTTTTTTAAGTCGACTAATTGAAAATTTTTATGCAAATCGATTTATTAGATTATCCATCATATTCAATTATTAATTGACGATTAATAATTTAATTAAATATTAGAACTTAAATAAAGATTTGATTTGTTGGAATGCTTTTTATCATTTATATTTTTTTCCTATTTTTTTCAAACTTCATAATTGAATTCATAGAGAAACTTCAAGAATGTTTAATATGTTTAGTGTTCTTCGAAACTCGGAAGTGAAAATGTTTGTTGGCATTTTGAAAATGATGTGATTAAATATTCCTTTTTAATAAATTTTTTTTAAGAGTTATCCTTTTTAGGCTTTCAGATTTATCACCGTGTTCAATATCAGAAAGTCGAAAATGATATGAGATTAAACTGTTAAAAATACCTTAGCGAAAAATTCCATAAACTACAATTACAAATTCTTTTTTAAAATAGCTCGTGATGATGGGGAAAAAGCCAGGCAAGGTTCCATGGCAATCTTCCATCTCTAAACCAAATGTATACCGAGATTTTATGCAATTACTAACGAAATTTCATTCAATTTTATTTTCAAGGATATTTTCATTAGGTAAAAAATTTTATTTTCAGCGAAATTTAACGATATAAAACTTTTTTGAAAGTAGAATATCATTTTTTATGATTATTAGTTTTTATACATTTTATAAATAATGCAATAAGTAATGGCTCTTTTTGAGATGAAAATAAATAAAACTTCTCGAATTTTCATTATTTTACTACACCTAATTTCTTATAATTCGACGAAAGGTTAGGTAAACTCTTCTTAAAATTAATTGCTAAAGTCTAAATGAAAATTTGGCAGACTCTTTACTGTGAAATGCATATCAGGCCAAGCCCAGATAACTCGAAATAGTAAACATTTTTTTTTCAATAATTTTTCAGTGTATCTTAATCATTGAATATTTTGTTAATATCTTTCTTCTAAAATAATAAATATTGCAATTTTTTTAAAAGTTTCAAATTATATACTACATAACAAATCAGTCCTATATTGAATGTGTCTTGTTTATTTAAAAGTTTAAATTTTACTTTGCAATGTAAACTTTTATTCAATCAATAACTCAAGTAAATTTTCAGAGTGCAATAACAAATTCATTCTTCACCAAATGTCAATTAATTCTCGATTATCTGCGTTAGTAGTAATGTATGGAAGAAGTACGAATAATTCAAAATAAATATAATCTCCTGAAAAACTATTTAGTATAATGCAAGTAGATATAACTTGAATATTTTGTTGTTTTAGGTATGACTATTCCTTAACAAAATATTATAAATTGGGCTTTAAAATAGTTGTGCTTATTCGTAGAATCTCTGGGTTTTAATCTAACAATGAATGATAAAAATTAGAAGAGAATAAAAATTTTAATTAAATTAAATTAAGAAAGCCAGAGAGCATAATATAACGCGGAAACGTTGAAAACTTTTTCATTCGCAGAATTATGTTATGGAATTGTGAAAACTTCCAGATCTCGAATCCGTCAAATCTGACTGATAATCCAGAATGGACTTATATCATTGACGTATTAATTGGCTATATCTATATAATGTAACTAATATTTTATATATATAGTATCTACATAGAAACAAAAATTATTCATTTATTTATTTGCTCGAATATTCACATGAAGATTTATGATTAAATTTTAAAAAAGAATGAAATTTTGTAAATATTTATTATAAAACTTTCGAATTATCACTAATATTAAATTCTAATTAAATCAAATATTTAATTAAAATTTAGTGTTAGTAATAATCAAATATATTTTATTGGAATTAGATTACGATATGCAATAGAGTCTATGTAATTTTCTTGATTTTTTAAATTATAATAAAATTTAGCAATTAAAAGATTGTTTATATTTAAATTAAGGAAATGATTTTCATGGCCAGTTTATAAATAAAGAAAAAACATATGCTAATAATTTATAGTCAAAACTTTCATACCAAATGCAACTTTGTAAAATTCTATACAAGATATAATAGTCTAATGCTACAGCTTTCTCTTATAAAACATTCTCAGAAATTTGTTTTATAATTGTAGCTATGATTTTAGAATATGATTTATTTAATGAAAGCTGGAGGGACTTAAATTTTATTTTTTAATTAAGAGAAAAAAATCGATAAATTGAGAAGAAACAAAGTTTAAAATTTTATGCATTTTCACTACCGATTGCATTTAATAAGTCGTATCTTCGAGATTATCTGCACATAAAATATTATTTAATTCAAATTAATATTTTTATTCCCAAATTGTATTTAAATACTTGAAATATTTTCTTAATTTAAGCTTACATATTATGATTTTTAAACAATCGTATAAAAAAAAGATATATTTAAAACTTTATCAACTTTTAATGAACAGAATATTTTACAGAGGCTATTTGTATTATTTTAATTTGCAAGCATAAATTCATAATAAAAAAAAAAAAATATGTATCATGTTCCATTATGCCAAGTAACATACAGTGTATAAATCTGTTTTAATCTACTCTAATTTCTCTCTTCAATTTAAATTTATAATAAATTCAAATGCAATTATGCTTTGTTTAAATTAAAACTGAGCTAATTTATTGATAACAGATTTTTGCGAGTACAAAAAGTTATAAAAATTCAAAATTTTATATTTTTATATCAATTTTTATTAGCTGTGTATTTTTCTTCGGTAGGAAAGTTGGATTTTCACTTATTCCGAAGTTATTTTTGAAGTAATTGGATAACGGGCAACTGAAAAAAAATATCACAGTTGATGATGACTTTTTATGGAATGGTGATAATTTAAGAAACACTCTGGAATAAATTTTCAGAAATTCTTAACTTAAAAAATATAATTATAAAACATAATATAAATCTTAAAAAATTTACTCTATAAGCTAAATAAGATAAGTTTTATGATTAGTATCGATTAATTACAATTTTTTTTAATAATAATAATGCTTGATTTCTTTTAAAATGAATATGTTTCGGATTTACAGTTTTATTTTAAAATTTATTCGAAATTAAAATTAAAAAAAAATATTCATTTTGTTTTGATTACAAAAAATAAAATCTAAATTATAATCAAGTTTTTATCATCGTTATTGTGATTCTCTTGATAAATTCTCTTTGTTTCTCCTAAAATTTCGTCATTGTTTACGTCATTGTTGAGATTTTAGATCTTAAAATATCTTCCGTATATCAATACCTTTCAGTATTTAGTAAAATAAGTGATAATGTTAAAATGAATTATTATCGATAAGCAAAAATAAAGATAAACAAACTAAAAATGAAAACGAATTTGACGAAAGAAATAAACTATAGTATTTCATTCTACAAGTGGTTACGTTCACTGGCGTCATCATCTCGGATAAAGTGAGAGATGATTGGTTGAATGTTGAGAGAACCGTCAAAGAGGCAATCGACCGGACCAATCAGATAGCCTGGTGAATGAAGAATGAAAAGTACAGTTACGTTATAAAATGGCCACCTTACTACCAAAATTGCCTTCATATGCCAGTACAACAGGTTATCGCCGTTTCAATGAAGAGTGCCAATTCCGTTACTTCCTGACGTGCATAATTAGAAGTACATATGCGCATGACGTGACAATGTAGACTGCGTCATCAGCGGTTAATAATTGAAGCCGGACTATTACAGACTGATGGCTGTGATGTAGAAACTTGTCTGCGGGATAATGTTTTTGTAGAAGCTTTTGATTTCCTGGAAGTACAGTATTTTATTCAGGTATAAGGTGACTTGTATAGGTTCTGAAGTGATCCTATGGATTTATTTAACAAATTGTTGGATTTGATGTTTTTAAAAACCTTTGAATACAAAGGAAATGACCTTGGTTTGTTTAATATAGGTACCGATGGGGGAATTAAATGGTAATTGGAGAATAACCGCTGCCTCCAAAGTAAAAATTCTATATTTACTTGGAAGAGCCAGCAAAAGAACAAATGCTTCTTTGTTTATAAATATTTATTTAATGGTTTCGATGTATTATTAATTGTATTGTATAATCTTATTTTAAAATTTAGTTTCCATTCATTAGAATTTTAAACTATTTTGACAGTTTTTTATTTACATTTTATTCATTTTTGTTTATTTAGTTTATTTATATAAATATATATGATAGATAAAGTTTATATAAACATATATCAACTATCATTAATGTCAGAAAAGTTTATTTTCTGATATATATTTTAGCTTAATTACATTAATGTTGCAAAATAAAATAATAAAAACGTAAACAGAATGATTTTGTTGTAAATATATATTATTAAAATAATAGTTGTATTTTATTTTTAATTATAAATTAAATATCATTTAATACAGGCATATCCAGAAATCTTAGGAGAAAAAACAAATATATAATAATTTTGTATATCATTTTTGTTTAATGCATAAATTAAAAGAATATATATATATATTGTAGAAAATGATTTGAAGACATCTGAAAAAACTTCTTAAACATGTTTGATGTATGTGCATGCATATATAAGCACATAGAGATGACTATAAATATATTGTGTATATATATATATATATATATATATACACATATACAATACGTATATATCTCCATTTTAATAATTAATGAAGTTTATACAAAATACTAATAGTCTTTTTCTTGAATTTAATGATCATTCCCTGAATATGCCTATAAATAATAATAGCAGATGAATTAATGGTTTAATTAATAAATACTAAATTATTTATTAACATATTTATTTTTTATTACTTTTAGTACTTACTTCAGAAGTTGAAGTGCTTAGCTGTTTAAAAAACTTTTACAAATTTGGTGAATCTCTCACCATTCTGTGGATTAAACAACAATGGAATTAGCTCATACAAAAACAGTTGATGAATGTTTAGCCTATTTTGGGACTGATCAAGAAAAAGGATTATCTGATGATCAAGTTAAAAGGAACCAAGAAAAATATGGTCCTAATGGTATGTAATATATATATTATAAATATGTAATATTAAAAATTAATGATAATATATTAAAATTCTTAATTGTTATTTAGTAAGTATTGATTGTAACATACTTCATTTCACTCAAATATATCTTTAGGGCATAAAAAACACTATAATTATAATTTATAAAGCAAAATAATTGCATTATTGGGTAGCTAAAATATATTTTGAAAAAACTGAATGTTCTAAAATATGATCAGAAGATTCTAATGAAAATTCATTCAAATTTCTTTTTAACGGAAATATTTTCAAAAAAGAGTTATAACATAAAATTATGCAAATATTGCATACAACAAATAGTAAATAATAGAACTAATAGCCAAATTTTCAAATTAAACATTTTTAGAGTATATATTATTTTTCATGGTTATTAAATCTATTTGAGATATTAATTTAATATTAAAAAGAAATTTGAAAATAAAATTATTTAAATAGTGCATTTTTTCATGAAACCCATAGTATAAGGATATTATTAAATCATTTCTAAAGGAATACACAGTTCCTTATAATTTTTGCATTCAAAATTTGCTTCAATTATAAATAAACATGCTATTTTATTAAATTTATCCATGACATTGGTTTTTTGCTTTCAGAAGAAAAGATAAACTCTTAAAACTAGACTTATTCAAGTAAAAAATAATAATTCTATAAAAATTATCTGCCTAAGTACTGTTTTATAAAAGTATATATTTTTAAGCAATTTTACTTTCAAGCTTTTGTAAAATTAAAAAATTTATAAATAACATCAATGAAGTAGAATAGCTGTAAATATTTCAAAAATATATACAATTTGATTGCATTCAAATTTTAATGCAGTATTTCAAAATGGTAATATTTCCATCTAAAAATCCTACTTTCAAATCAGATCCATCTCAGAAACATAAATATAGCATGACTACTAATTAGTTCAATTAATAAAATATATTAGATGAATAATACTTTAATATACAATAAATTTGGTGTAACCAAACACACTGATACACTGTAAACCAAACACTATATACCAAAGTAAAAAAAAATGTAAATTTTGAATTGTGAACTTTTCCAATTTACAAACAATGCAATTTTGAAATTTGTTCAAAAGTAGAGAATAACTTCTATTATTTTAGAATTATATATATGCAATACAAAATTAAAGAAATTCAGGAAATTTTGTTGCTAGTCTCTAATGGATTCCTAATTGGTGCATTACTTCATATCCATCATTTAGATTCAGCATTTATCAAATAATTAAGAATTTTGTATAATTTAACAAAAATAAGTTCAATATAATTTGTGATTTTACTTAATATTTTTTACAACTTTTATTAAATTAGACATTTAAAACTGCATCCTCAAAACAATTTTTTTCTAATAATGCTTTTGCAATAATATTTATTTAATTACCTTACTACACTCTATACATAATTTTCAGATTCTTGAACTATATATTGTGCAATATTAAAATTTAATTAAATTTATACAAAATATAATATGCTAATTTTTTCAGTTTAAATTTGTGTATATCACAAATTTAAATTAAAAAATACTCTATTTGAATGTACACAATTAAATAGAGCATTTTATATTATTTTATGCATATTAATAAAATAAGCAGTTCTGTGAAACTAATCACTTATTTTGTGTATATATCCGTCATTTTTAAATGATTAAGAATGTGAAATAAAAATGACTTTGATTGCATATTTTGTAAACATATTCTGGAAAT
This sequence comes from Androctonus mauritanicus, assembly GCA_011317285.2. Lineage (NCBI taxonomy): Eukaryota > Metazoa > Arthropoda > Arachnida > Scorpiones > Buthidae > Androctonus > Androctonus mauritanicus. The sequence continues at coordinate 3,943 of WUQG02336255.1, read as the reverse complement.
ACTCAATGCTAAAGCAGAAAATTAGGAAAAAAAAATTAAATACCAAAGAGTTAAATAGTTCAAAAATTATTAGGGGAACTTCAGAAATTTAAATATTCACTATTTTTAAATAATCAAATGTACAGATTAATCATGAATGAAGTTTATTTTCAATGGCATGATCTTGCAATTGAATTTAAAAATCCATATTATAATTCAAAATATTATAGATAATTTCAAAACATATAGTCTTGGTTTTTTAAATACAAAATTAACTGTAAAGTTTGAATAATTATTAAATTACAACTATATTTAATTATTTTTTTAATATTTAGACAAATATATGCATATTTTAAAAAATATAAGTTACAAAATATTTGAATTCATAATAATATACATACTATACTAATGATGAAAAATTGTTTTAAAGATCTTAACATACAATAGATATTATGAAATCAGTATCAGTTACACTTTTAATATCTATCAAATTTTAAGAAATCAAAATCATATAAGAATCAAATTCATTTTTGAAAATTATTATTCATATTTTAAATTACAATTTACCTTAGTTTGATTTGAAATTAATAAATTATATTAATTGAATTAATGTTAATTTGTTTTTATGAAAAACAATTAGAATTTTTATATGAGTGCATTATTGCAAATTTATATAATAGTATAACATTTATGATATTGACAATTCTGTAATGAGAGTTAATGATAACTATCAATAAAATTACTTAATATTACTTACTTAATTCTCAATAGTAAAATTATTGTATGTCATAACAGCTATATTATGTAAGTGTTATGTGAAATGAAGTTATATGTATTTCTTCACACAATACTTACATAATACATAGTTTTCATCATCTATAATTATTAATTTATAGCTGAAGAAAACTTCACCTATAAATTAATAATTATATTTTACTTATGATTTTATATTATTTTTTCTAAATTTTTTGATTGATTCTATATATATAAAATTGTAAGTAAGTATAATATAAATATTTCTGATTTATATAATACTTATTCATTCTTACAAAGAAAATGCATCTCTAAAAAAATAGAGTGAAAACTGTGAAACTTTATATACAAATACTTTTCAACTACCGTAGATATAAAAATTATTAAAATTTCATAATCAATGAACATATAGGACATTTCAAGAGTGCATGAGAAAGGTAATCAGGGTCCAATATAAGGAGTAGCATTTTGAAGTATGAAAATATCTGATTGGTTTTACTGTTTCCTTATATTGATTAGTCTATGAAGATGCTTCTATGATGTATCCATCAGGAATATGCACAACTGAGTGAATTAGAGATAAGCCACATCATATATCTACAACAAACCTGCATCATATTTTTTGTAACAGAGTGCAAAAATATTATATTTAATTATATAAATTTGATTCTACATAATGTTTCCCATAAACTAAATATTTTTTCTAGATATGGAAATTTTATATAAGATATACAAGTCACAAGTAGACACAAGCAGTCTCTTGTGGATGAATAACTTGTAGTAATGTGTAAAGTGATACCCAACCTTATGCAGAAGCTATGCTGTTTGTTGTGCTATACTCTGGTTATCTCTACTATAGGGGATAATTTTCAACTTATGCTCATTATATAAATCAAATTTTATATTTTTTCAAGTATTGATTTAATTTGAGGAATATCTCTAAATTGAATCTGATCTGCCAAATTAATCCATTTTTAATAATCCAGAAATTTTAATAATTGAAAATAATTTGATGTATTAATTTATCAGCAGAAAGTTAATATCTTTAAATTTTTCTTAATTTGTGATTTTACTTTCATATAAAGAAGAAAGAAATCTATTTTCAATTTTAATGATTAGAATTTTAATTTTATATGATTTCAAACAATATCATGTCTTATAATTTATCTTATATAAATTAGCTTAAATGGAATGAACTTCTGTGCAAGACAATTAGATAATCTACTTAGCCTACATTATTTATTTCTAAGACATCATTTAATATAAATAATAGATTGATAATACAATAATATGTTTATTTTCATTGTTGTTTGTATTTTTCTTTTGACTGAAAATTGATGAGAGTCAAGTAAAATAGTTTCAATTGGTGAAAATAAACAAATTATATCTTTTATATTATATACTGATTATATATTATTTTGTTAAACATAAACATTAACATATAAACATTAGATGCTAGTTTATCCGGACTTGACAAGACCAATCCAATCCAAATAGATAAAAATCTAAAAAATTATTATATTGTTATTATATTGGATGTTAAAATCACATATAGTATTATTTTTTTAATTAAACATTCTAAATTTAAAAAATCTATATGATCTTTAAGCATAATATTTATCAATGATTTGGTTGGAGAAGTATTAAATAAAATAAAAAATTAAAAGAAACTTACTTTCAAAACTTGATTCCTTAAAATGCATTTATAGTATTTTAGCATGGAAATGCTTGTTTGATTTACAATTGTATTTTATTCCTATCAAATTTACTACTATTGATATCAGATAATGTTGTCTGAGAAATGTTTAACTTCTAAGAATTATCTTTTGAACTATTCTGTTTTTTTTTTTTTTTTTGATGATTTTGTTAAAAATTGGAAAATTGTTTTCTACTTCTGAAATAATTAATTAAGAATTAAAGTAATAAATCAGGAATAATATATGTTTATAACTAGAGAAACATCTATATACATCTTATACCTCATAAATCTTTATATATAGCTTGGCTAAATTTAGAAAATTTTCATATTTTATCCATTCAGAAGTAATTCATAGATTGATATTCAGAATATGATCAAATATAATTAGGATGATGGATAACAGTATCCTAATTATAATTTATTAAATCTCTTATTTTGTTATTTTTGTAAATGAATATATTGAATATATTAATTTTATATATTTATCAATAAGAATATTTTTATTTAATTTATTCAACTTTTCATAATATTAAATTTAATTATTTGGATAGTTTATTAATCTAAAATCAAACTGCAAAAATTTAAAAACAAAATAGTTGCAATAGAATATTTTGTTTCGATAAGTATTTAATGATTTAATGGCCTGATCATAAGAATTAAAATTTTACTATTTTTAATAGTTGTTGTTACACATTCTAATTTGAATGTAGTGTAATGATTGAAAAAAGATACCGTATATTAATGATATTGATTTTCTTAAGTAGCATATATATCTTTAGTAAATTAATGTGCAGAAAAACTCCTTAGAACCAAAATTTCACTAGGCAGACATGTTGTATTTAAATATTCTATATTCTTAGATAATTAGAAAAATGGATTCACTATCTATTTTATGAATTCTTGAAACCCAAATGAAATTATTCTTCATAAAACTTTATTGTAATTTTGATTGCTCAGAGTTGGAAAATTATTTCTATTTAGCATATATGTGAGATTAGATAATTCAAGATCCTTTTTTCACATCTTCAGATGCAATCTGCACGATCATGTTTACATTGAGATATATTGTTCACTTTCTTTTAATTATTTTGTAAATCAAATTAATATTTTATCTTTTCATATCTTTATTATTTCTAAATAAAATAATTATGAGGCATCACTAATCATTGTTTAAAAAATTATTATTAACAATTATTGAAAATTAAAAATAAAAATGCTTAAGTTTCAAGTTACTTTCCCATGTATCCAAAACAGTAGGAAAAAATTTTCCATGTCAGTTATCAGCAATTTGCATAGAAAATAAATATTTGCTTGTTTTGCTGTTACATTTGGGTGGCTCAGGCATAGGCACTGCAGAACTGCAGCCCTCGCAATTTTTCTCTATATATAAATAAATTAATAAATATAAATATATTTGCTTTTAATTTTTAATTTTATCATCAACAATCCTATACAATTCTCTTATTTTGTATTAAAAAATAATAATAATCTGTTTTGTAGTACTTAGGAGAG
>WUQG02336144.1:0-18724 GCA_011317285.2 Androctonus mauritanicus | reverse complement strand
AAAAAATGAAAAATCTATATACATCGCTTCCCCGCTATACTTATCCAATATGGCGGTCTGTTTCCATAACTGCTTCCATTCAGGCGACTGGGAGATGCGCACTCTAGTAATAATATCTCTATGGGTAAAACTATAGCAGTTTTTCGTCATTACGATGATAGTCACGTGACGTTTTATTTCTCGTTCAACTTGGCAGCAGTACTTGGTTCGTTTACCCCATTCTGACAAGTGAGATAAATTTTTCGGAATATCTTGTAATCGGTGCTGCTTTCGTCAATGGTTCTATTATAATTTTTGGTGAGTTTGATGAAATCTATTGAATGGTATCACATTTAGCAATTCCGTGGAAAGCAGAATCCAGCCTTTTAGGTAAATAATGCAGTTTATATAAAAACTTTTACGCCATCATGACTTCGGCATCATAGTTAGTAATAAAAAAATTCTAAATTAGTTTAAGTGAATTTTTAGGTTAGATTAACGTAATTAAGCTACAGTACAAAATTAAGTTTGACGGCGGTCACTTTTAGAATCCATCACAAATATTCATTTAATTATAGCAATTGGAATGTAACGTGATATCAGGTGTCCTTTAATAGCAGAACATCACTACATAATTTCATGAAAATCTGCAAATTGTTTCAAAAGTTATTAGGGAAACCTCCATAACAGTAAACAAACATTGATGATGATCTTATAAACTTTTTTTCATAAAAATAGGCTAATTGATTCATATTTCTGCGATTGATAGAGCTGAATTCATAGCTGATTCCGATTATTATGAAACATTGCCCTTTTCTATCATTAAATGAGAATAAATTGAATAAATATAATTATTTTCCAAAGCTAAAATAATCTTTTGGCATTACAAAATAACAGTTAACAGGTAACATTTTATGACTGTAAATATATAAATTTAAGATTAGTATTGTATATTATGAAAATACTTATATTTTATAAGAGCAATGTTTTAATATATAACATTATTTATAATATATAGTCATCATAATTTTGATGGGATATGACAGAAAATTTATGAGATATGTATGTTTTCTGCAATTTCTATTGAAGAAATTCAATGTTTTCTGAAAAAATTCAAACATTTGCAATTTCTACAACATAATTCGTAATTGCTGTGGAACAATGAATTTATACTGTGGAAAAATTATTTACGACAAATATACTGTATTTTTTATTAAATGAAAAAAAAAATGCAATCAACATTTTGAAATAAAAAAAAAAATATTCAGAATTGAAAATTGAATATTTAAAAATATATTTCATCTATATCAGCGGTGCTCAATTTTTTGAAGAGCGAGCCTTAAAGCGCGGGCCACTTAAATAATTTAAGTGACCCGCGCTTTAAGACAGAAATATGGTACCTTAGTAATTTTTGAAATATAATATCAGTAAAACGAAAATGAGAAAAAACAACATTTAGCTTGAAGTCGAGGACTATGGATTGAGCATGCCAGATAATTTAAATAAAATAAAGTAAGGGGAAAAAATACTTTTCTATGAGAAAAAATTTTCTTTTATTAATTAAATAATCAAATATATTTCATATTTTTCATATATATTATATATATATATATATTTCATATTTGATCAAATATATTTCATATACTTGATTATTTAATTAATAAAAGAAAATTTTTTCTCATAGAAAAGTATTTTTCCCCCTTATTTTCGAAATTATATAAAAAAAAAAAAATTATCATTGAACAAGAAATACTAGATTTTTAAAGACTTTTCTTAATTACAGTACATTTAAACTAAGATACGCTTTCTTATATACTTTGTGCCGAATTTAATATCTATGTGGAGAAAATATTAATTTTATATAGTTTTTTAAATAAAGATTTTATTTGATTACTTTTGTCTATTAATTGAAACATTCATTAATTTTTCTCCAAGCAAAAATTTTAATGTGCTTATGTAAACTCCAATTTATACAAAATAATATCTCTTGTTGCTATATCAACTTTCAATCACTGCATTACTGTTATATTATAATACAGTATAGCATCACTAAAGTATATATAAGCTGAATTAAAAATATTATATAGGCTTTTATGTTATCGTAACCATGTTTGAAAAATTTTAACTTTGATGGATATTGCATAAATTTCTAATTAATTGTCGACATGCACGCGGTTATCCTTAATTGGGTAAACAAAAATAATTTACCGAAACTGCATATTTATGATATTTTTGATCGCACTCATAAACAGTTATCTTTTTGGCTTTTATAAAATAAGAAAATGCCACATAAATCTGAAGCTGGTGCTTGTGTTTTATGCCTGATATTATTTTTGATAAAAATAGGAAGAATGTTTGGATTCGTTATTCGAAATAATACAGATACGAAATTGGAATTAATGTGTTTGAAAATTTATCAGATTTTTATACTAACTATAGTATCGCTTTGTGCGTATCATCAATTATCAATTTTATTTTTTCCTTCGTGTAGCAGATTTATGGAAGAAATAGATATTTCGAATATTTACGGCGAAGAAAAAGAAATACCTAATGTCATGAAAACAATCTTCTTTACTTTTTCGGGGTTTATGATATTTGTAAATTTCTTGAAGAACGAACCAGAAATTTCAGAATATATGAAAATTATCACTAAGGATGTTACTTGTTTAAAAAATAATTTCTTCAATAAGTTTAGTCTGTTCTATTTTAAGATAGTTATTTTAATGACTGTTCCTACAATTATTTCTAATACTATTGCAATTTATTTTTCATTCAGAAGTCCACGTCAACCAAACTGCACTAATAATGAATTTGATAATTCGGTATTACTAATTATTCAAGTTTTCATTATTAATGCAGGATTGCTTTACAGTCTAAATTTTTCATTGTATTTATTTGGAATCTTGATTTTATTAAGTTCTATTGCAAAATTCGGTTTCCAAAAGATTAATAATGTTATAAAAGAAACTTCTGTTTTTACATGTGGAAAAGTTTATGAAAACTGCATACATAAAAAATATTTTGACAACTGTGATCAAGTGGTATTGGTGAACAAAATGTTCGGTTTGTTTTTTTCATATTGTCTTTTTTTCATATTTTTATTAATGTTTTATTCTATTAGGAAATTAATTAATAGCACCAATTCTCTAAGTTTCTTAATATCGCTAGGAATAGCACTTTTAGGCTTCATTTATATTATTGGATTGCTCTATATGTCTTCCTACTTATCAAAAATGGTATATAATTTTTTTATAAATATAATATATATTAAATTATAAATTTGATATTATTAAAGTTTAAAATATATATTTATATATGTTTTTTCAGGCAAAGCTTCCCATTTATAGTCTATATCATCATTTTCATAACGAGTACTCATTAGATATTTATTTAAAAGTAAATTAATAAAATTTTACAAGCTTAATTTAAATAATAATATGCTTAACTTTTTCGATTATACTGTATTAAATTTGTTTTTTTTTCCCTTGATATAGATGCAAAATATTATGAAACATTCTCAAGTATATGAAGTAGGATTGGAATTTTTTCATGTAACTATAAAGAAATCAATGCTGCTTCAGGTAAATTTCATCATTTTATGTTAACACTTATGTTAATAATTATGTTATACGATTACAAATTTATGTTTAAAATCGGGTTTAATGTCAATTGTTTGAAATATAAAATATAAATTCTTATTGATAAAATAATACATTATATAAATGATATTTAGGTTTTCATAAAACTCTTTTAAGTAAAAATAAGAGAAATTTTTATTATAATTTAAATATAGAAAAATTTTTAACTCATCGAATAATATTCAAAATATCATTTTTTTTTTTTTTTTTAATCAAAAATGAATTCTAATAATCGAAATTTGATTTATCTAAATATTTAGACGAGATATGGAATAAAAATACAAGTTCTTGATAGCCAAATTGAGATTTAGATGTTCATTTACAGAAATAGAAAGGAATAATGTTTTAATTATAACTTTATATAGAAACGTAATAATTATTAATAATTTCAATATTTATTTTATGTGCATAAATGAAATTAGCAACAATTTTTTGAACAATTTAAAATCTATTGTAAAGTACAGTATCTATAAAATAATTTAAAACTATTTCATCCATTTCACTTAAAAACTTTTAAACACTAATATATGTATATATATAAAACTCTTAAAATATATATATATATATATATTTAAGGATTTAATAATAAAACTTTTAAAATTTAATATAAAATTTATTTTTCCTCTCAAAAATTTAAAAATAAAAACTTCAAATTCAGAATATGAAATTTCATGAATAATTTGAATAATTTGAAATTTTAAAATAATTTTTATCATTAATTATCATCTAATATTAAAACATAAATATATATATATTCTTATATAAAAAAATTTATACTATAGGCCTATTTATAAATTTATAAAACGTTATAAATCTATAATCATGGTATAAATTTCTTTATTATATATTTTTTAAATCACTAAAAAATATTATGCAAAACGAACTGAACAAAAAAATTTGCTATTTTTTTAAAACTGTTTAGAGAGCATCAACGAGGGAGTATCCATAAACTACGTTACACTATTAAGAGAGGGAGGGATAATAGATATGTGACGATAAATGACGTAGAGGAAAGAGGGTCATGCAAATTATGACATCATACTTTAAAAATTATTAAATTTTTATGTTTCTATATATATAAAATATAAAATTCTAAGCTTAATTGTTCAAAAAATTAAACTGTAATATAGAATATTTAGAAATACATTTATTATAAAACAACTAGACATATTTTAGTTCTCATTCATTTATATTCAGTTGTTTAAAGGTTTATTTGTAAATTAAAGAATATATGAATACAAATGTACAATCTACAAATTACTATTGTAAAGTAATTCCTATTTTCAAGTATTTTATGTATGTTTTATTTAATTTTACATAAAATCGGAGAAAAAAATTTTTAAATAGAAGATAAGAGAAGTCTTCAAATTTGTGATGTCACGGCTAGGGGTCAAGTTTGATGCGACGAAAACGGAGGGAGAGAGAGTCAGAAAGTGTTCGAAATAGCGTGAAGTAGTTTATGAATGATCCCTTAATAAAAATATATTTGATATATTTTTAAATATTATTAATATTAAGTTAATTTTTAAATTATGCAATTTTCTGAAAATTTATTAAGCTTATTTAATATAATATAGTAAATGAATTAATTGCATTTTTTCCTCTTTTTTTTTTTTTAAATTTAGACCATAAGTTTCGTAATATCATTTTTTGTGTTCCTTCTGCAAATTAAACAAATAGGATCAGCAGAAAGGCTTACTTAATTAAATAAAACTGTCATATTTTTTCTTTTAAGAAGGTAGTTTGTACTGACTACAGTAAAGTCATTTCTAATTTGAAACGTTTCTAAAATAAAATAAAGACTTTATATAATTATTTTCTGTATTTAAATTAAATAAATTCAAAATTGTTTATTGCACTTATATAATAAACGTGAAGAAATCAAGTTTTTATAAATTATGCATAAAACAATATCTTGCAAGCACAATCAAATCAATCTTGATTAAATTGTTTAAAAGCTATACTGTATATTAATAATTCATTCAATCACTTGAAAAAAATATTTACTGTAATTAATTAATTAAATCATTCTCTTCGTGTTAATAATTTTATAAACCTCTTCGATATATCCAAAAAATTTATTTATTTTTTATAAACACTTTTTTTTCCTATATTTAAATTTATAACAGTTTATTTTATTTCAAAATTAGGTGTGGTATAAAGTTTTAAATTTTCTTGATCAATTCCCGTGTTGCTGTCGCCATCTGTTGACAAATTTTATTTCTAACTAAAATTAAATTTTATTTTTTTTTAATCAAAAATGAATTTTAATTTCATTATAATTTATTTTTTTTATGCAAAATTTACGGAAAAATTACTGATTTAATTTAATATATTTGGACTAATTTCATTTTTTTTTTTTTTTAATTTTAAAAATAAAATTCGAGCTTGCTTCATATAAGATCAATATAAAGACAATAATGAAGATATTTAATGAGTTTAATGCTGATAATACAGAGTTTTAAATTATATATCATTAAAAGATATCAGGCAACATAACTTGATGATGTGAATGATAATTATATATGTAGATATATTTAATGATATGTATTATGAGTAAAGAAAATGCATGCTTTAACTGCTGTAGGATTCTTACATCTATGAGGATCGCGGCCGATACTTGTGTTAGTTGTCGCAATAGAATGATCTCGAGTGTTTAAGGGCGCAAAAGAAAGGGTCCGTGGAACAAAGGGGCCTGGAACTCGGAAGAAATGAAGATACGAAAAAAGGAAATAAAAAAAAGATTTATTATATAAAAATGCTGCATTAAAAGGAAACGAAGCTGACATATTAAGCATTGTATCTTTAATTGTATCAAATAAGAAGCTATGTTCAACCAAAACGTTCTGAAGTTGTGTTCTCTTGGAAGGAAGAAGTGGAAGACCCCGGATCTAGATATTTCTTGATAATATTGCACTTTTTTTAACTTCTTTTCTGTTTAAATCTTTAATTCTTCTAATTTTTCACACGCTTCTTTTTCCTGCCTTTTCTTAAAGGCTTTTTTCTTTTCTGTTTTTACCCTCTTATTATTTCTTGGGAGACTTATTTTTCGTCGTCTTTACACTTTCATTTCTCAGAGACTTCCCCGTTTTTCGTTTTTCTTCTTCTTTCCCATGATTATATTGTTCCGTATGTCCCTTTCCTCCATTTGGATTGAAATTACATATTAACAATTTAGAAGGGGCTTTGTTAAATAGTTTCGTTTCCTTTTTGTTTTTACATTTTTAACATAAAAATCAATATAATTTTCTACTGTTAACGGATTATTATTATTAGTACAATTAACTACAATTTTCAGATCTTACGCTTCGTTCGCTGTATATGATACAAATTTGATATCGGCACTGTTCGTCATAGTGCACTGATCAAATATATATTCTAGTAAGTGTATTTACACGTATATATCTATATAATTTGGTGAAATTATAAGGGTGTCATGAAAGAGTATGAAGCTTAATAAGTTTAATTTGGATGCGCAAATTTTATTATGAGAATCATATTTGTACAAAAATATACTGTGTTTATAGTAATGTATATATATGTATAAATAATAATGCTTTCGTATAGATATAGAGCTCCTTTTGTTTTGTTTTTGGTCACTGAAGCAATTTTTTATTTATTTATTTATTTTCTTTCTGTTATATCTGAATTTCGATTTGGCATTTTTAGAAATAGTTTGGTATTGGCAATATAAGATATGCTTACATAAAATATTAAAACCAAATTCTAGAAATATCAAGCATCATCCGCAATAAATTCAGTTTTAGAATAGGACCCAGTACGAATCAAAGTTTCAATTCTTCACCCGTCCGTTCTTCACAAGAATGATTGCTCAGTCGGTCGTTAGAGGCTCTCAGGTTCCAAAACGTCAAGCTATGATCGATGTCAGGCCATTTATCAAAGTCAGATGGAACAAGAAAAGCTGACAACATTAAATAAAAAAAGAAAAACAACAACCGAACGTCGCGAGTTGGCCTGGTTCCTCCCCAAACTTCCTGAGTGACTTTCGACCGTAAACGAACAATGGTCCTCTCCACGCGTGTACGGTAGCGAAGCAGTAACGGATATAATGACGTCATTTCCTGTCACTCTTTGCCAGGTCAGGGGTCACCTTGTAAGGCCACGTGCGAGAATGACTTAGAAAAATATACAGAACTAGCTCTCATAGAATTGCTAATTGGGTGGTCTATTAATCTTCACGTTCTGGCAAAAAAAAAAAAAAAAAAAAAATTGCTTTCAATGTCGACAAAAGCAAATTTCGACGGGAAATTATATTTTTAAGAACGTTTCGGTAAATTTTAATGACAAATTACAAAATAGAAAATTAATTTTCATTACGATTTTATTACATTTAAAAAACAAAAAAAATAGAAAATATATTTAAAAATCATTAGCATATTCACGCATTACAAAAAATAAAAAAATTAGATAAAGAACAAATTTTAATTTGGTAGACTCTGTAAATATCGGAAAAAAATTCCCTAACCAAAACGTCATTTGTCTAAGAAAAAAATTCCAAATCAAATACTCTGTAGTAAATTAGTAATCTAAATTTATAACAATCGAAAAAGCGTCCTCGAAATTGGTTTATCCATTGAGTGAATTAGAAAGATTCATTCACAGATGTTGGTTTGGCTAATTTGAACTTTGACTTCATCCGTGTGTTTGCTTTTAATTAAAGGCAGTGCCGGTGTTCCCACGTCCTCACACCATCTGTGACACGCCCCCTCGGTCGACTTTGCTCCACCTCTGCAACTGTGCAGAAAATTGAAAGGAAACAGCCGTAGAACTGTTACGCACAATGAAGGCCACCCAATAGCTCTCGGAGACATTAAATATAAAAATTTAGCACCAGATTTAGCGGCTGAAAATTTAACCTTGGAGAAATTGCCTCGCTTCTGTTTGTCACGCTCAATAGATAAAAAAAGGGGGGGAAGAAAACGCTCACGTCCTCTCATCATCTTTTGTCTTGATCGAATTTCATATCAATTTTCGAGATTCGAAAATTTTTCTTTCTCTTTGTTTTAGAGTGAATAAAATTTTTTAAAACGTTACGCAATTTTCTTAGTTGATTTAATGTAATACTAGAAGTAATATTTTAAATTAAAAAAAGCATTCTAGTTTCCACGTTCTTCAATAACTTTTATATTAATGAATTCTTGTATAAGGTTATAAAATTAATTTTTGACGCAAAACACACTTAATTTTTATATAAATACTATACTATTATCGACAGATTATATACAATCAAGTTTAAAATAAATTGTTCATAAGCAAATAAAAATATAGTTTGAAAAATTGTTATTCATTTATAAAAGAGCAACAACACTTAGAAGACGAAGTAATAGATAAGAGAATAAATGATAAAAAAAAAAAAGATCAATTGCTTAATTATAAATAGATGAAAATTAAAATTTGGAAACTACTTAATATTAAGCCAACGATATTAAAGTCGAAAATAAAACTTTAAATTCACATTTAAAAAATGAAATATTTACGTAAGTTACATATTTTATGATTTATTTACATAAAAGATTTTTGCTCTTACTTGTTAGAAACATAAAAAAAAAATTATGCGAAGAATGCAGTAACTTCCAATTAATATATAATCCAGCAGATAATCTAGAATCTTTATAAAATCTAGTAATCATTCCGAAATTTCGTAATTCATTCTATATAAGAGCTGATATAAACTTTAATAACACATCGGTTATTGTTAGGTTGTTGATTTGTGTATTGGATGATTTTTTGGAGGGCTCTATTGTACTCCGTGTGCGCTCTAAGTGTTTGTATAAATAAATAGTAAAACAGGAACATAACAAAAATAATAATATTAATTACTTACGTAAACTTGATTATAACAATAAATTAATAAGCGGGAGATGAACTGACTGCAAGAAAATAGGTCGAAAGAAATGAATCCACGTGGATGATAAATCGATATGCATTAGTAAAAATATAGATTTATTGATTAGCTATTAGTGTGCTATAAAAGTATTTTATTTTAATTATTTACTTCAAAATTTATTTTGTCTTTTAAAATTAAAAATTAACATATAAGAGAAGACCTCAAGTTATTTTATACAAGTCTTTAACACGTCTTAATATTACAGAACAAAGGAAAAAATAAATCAAAGAATTATATAGCGTAATATAAAAAAGTAAACAATATTTAAATGCTGTCTCTATGAAATTTATGAACATTAATCGATGTACAATTTTATATTTCAATATATAAGATTACTGAGGAAAGAATACCGGACAATAAAAATATAATTTTATAAAATATTTTGTTTTTTCGTCTTATTTTTCTTCTCTAATTTATCACGAAGAAAATTCTACACCGATGTACTATGTTCTCAACGGTTAAATGAATTTTCCTCTAATTTTGTTTTTTGAACTATACTGTTATGGGATCCGGTGTAACTAAATAATTTCGAACTTGAATAAAAGACAACTCAGCCGTGAGGAATTTATACAACTATAAAACAGATTCTAAATTCCGTACATGATACGCGAAAACTCATCGATTATAAATTATGTAAACATATACTATGTGATACATAGTTATTAATCGAATAGCTTTTTAGAGTAGAAAACATTAAATAAACTTATAAACTAGCAGATATATCAAAAGCAATAAAGAAGACAAATTTAAACTTTTTAGAAATTCCGTAATCATACAGAAAAAAATGACTTTTTGTCTGAGAACATTTACTCATTCAACGACATTCCGCATAAAATTAAAAGTATGTTAATGTATCTAAGTTTATTTATTCATTAAGAGAAACATAAAGATATATTATCTACTAACAACTTAAAAGTTTTTCAGTGAATAATACCACAAATGGGAATAAAAGTTATGGAAAGAGCACAAAACAATTTATATAAGTCGTTCCAATTTACCATTCTTTTGAAAAATGATGCAAGACTTTTTTTTTCTAAGAACCGCAGACAAAAACTTTCTTATTTGTTAGACCAACCACCTTTGAAAATGTACCTCCAGTTATATTAGAATGAAGTGGACATTCCAAAGAAAAATTTCAATCTAAAAAGAGATAAAGAAGTCAAAAAAAAAAGTAAAAGAAAAAGAGATGTACACTCTGACATGCCTGCCGCCACTTTTGAAAGATATAGCTTTAGTAAAGTTCTACAAAAAAAAAAAAAAAAAATTTCATATACATTTGCAGAGAAATCTAATTCTTAGAGAGATGTACAGACGTGAAAATAAAGTGCATTCTTCGTCCAACAGACGGAGTGCGTGATTAATTAGTTTCCGTAGTCCTTACAAAAGCCGACGACTTGACACAAAGACTTCTTACGTTTCGTCATTTTTCATTCTTCTAATCTCTCATGTCATTTTTCATCTTATTTTGGAGCAGTCGGCAGCAAGAACCAAGTATTATTCACCATCTTCTGACGTCTTAGAGTACACTCTTTGACTTAACAGAAGAGCGGGACAAGGTGCTGAGAGGTGAAGAATAAAGAATTAACTAAAGCTAGGCGGCTGTGCACCTTTAAACTATTTTGATTGAGTAGCAGTTGTAGTAATAACATTTCTTATAGAAAAAAATATATATATAATTTATATAAAGAAAGCGAGAAAGAATGAGTGAAAAGTTCTTTTTATCCAGAATTTTTTGTAACCGATTGTAGAAATCACGTAATTATCTGAATTCTTTTATTTGGAATTACATTATAGTTAATAAAAACATCGAAATCGTAATCATTGACTCGAAACTGATTCAAAAATTTTACGGATTTTCGGATGTAAAAATTAATTTAAACTCATATATGACGTAAATTCGTTCGTTATCGTTTTCGATAAGCTACTATCCGAAAAAATAGTATTATAGGTGTTTATTTCCTCTCAAAATATGAGAAAGTAGCGTGTTGAACGTATATTCATGATTCTGATGTTATTGTTACGGCACTTATCAAAAATAGAACAGGTTACGCCATCTGTTGACTTAAAAATACAAAAGAAAATAATTCACTTACGTGTTTATAACTTGCATAAATAAGATTAATTTCATTTAATTAGATAAACAATATCTATAAGAGTGCTAAAAATAAATTAGGAAAAAAATTAGAAATAATATTATTATTTTTTCATAATGTTTTATTCAAAAAAAGTTAATATATTTTTAATTATAGCATTAAATATTCATAAATTATAAAATTTAAATAAAAAATAAAATTTAAATTCAATTTAAACATCATAAAATAGAATAATAATTTTGGTCGTGTTTACTATCGACAGAAGGCGCCACCAGACAGTTTGAAGAAAATCATATAATTTTAAAAAATTTAATTTAAAAATTTTTAAAATTTAAAAAACGAACATTTATAACTTTTAAGAAACGCCATATAAAATTTAAAATTCATATATATATATATATTTCTTTTAAAAAATATGTTTATAATAGTAGTAATAAATTATCAAAAATTCCTGCATAATAAAAATTAAACTTTTTTTAAATTTTTATTTTTTTGTTTTATTTACCAAAATATTTACCTATTTTAATAAATAATAAAAAAATAAAAATTTAAAAAGTTTAATTTTTATTTTGGTGGAATTCAACTTCGATCACCTTACTTTAATTATTTTTTTATTCAGGATTATTTCCTGAATAAAAAAATATATATATATTCGCATTTATTTTCCTGATACATTTCGGGATTAAAAGCAAATGTTTAATCCAAAGTATGTCATATATATGCATATATAAAAAGTAATTTTTTTGAATATTAAATTTTTATTCTTGTATTTATTAATGCTTATCCAATAAACAAAATATACATACTGTATATATATTTAAAATGTTATATTTTTTTACTGAAGCTAATAATAGAATTCCTATTGTTAGCATATCTATTGTTTACTTCAATGCTTGGATAACTGTCAAGAAGTTAAAATCTAAATTACAAAGAAAAAAATATATTACAGTTTTTTTCGGATAATAATTTAAGATGTCTTGGAAACAGTCATTTTTATGGAAGTTGGATGTTTCTCTATTTTTAAGAAATCATTTCGATGTAACACGAAAAAATAAAAATAAAAAATTCTAGCACAGTACAAAAAAATATAAATTTCGATTTATTTTCCTCTAGGAATTTTCAAAACTATGAATAAAAATGTGGATATTTTTTACGAATAATATTACCGAGGTTTAAAAAAAAAAAATTTTATAAAGTTTATTCGGTCGCTTAGTTCGAGTATTGCCAAAAATAAAATTTAATTGATGTATTTGATCATTATTCTCCTTCAAAGGAATCGATTTTTATATAAGAGTGTTTGCAGAAAAACAAGCAAAATTGGCAAAAATTTTCATTTTCGATGTAATAAAAAAGGATCTTTAAGTCGGATTCTAGCTAAGAATAAAACCGGAACAAACTCTTTTAAGTAAAATGAGTTCGCATTATTTTTAAATGGGATAAACACACATAACTAATTTAACAATCAATAAATAAAATATTACTAGCAACAAATAAATCGCGAATCAATGCTTCAATGCTTTAATGAATTAAAAGTTATAAAAACGTAAAAAAAGAAAAATTAAGTTTTATATTTTTGTAAATCACCAAATAGCATTAGAAAACATTTAAAATTTAAAATAATTCCGTAAATTAAATTTTATTTTTATAAATAGACTCGGTTTTTCAGAATAACACCATGCGGTTTATGTCATTACATTAATAATAGAGATATAAGCTTAAATTAAGATCAACTGTTGATTGGGATTTAGTAACATTTCATTAAAATGTCAGTTTATTTTAATATCAAACAATAGAAAAACTAAAATTTTCTAAGTGTATATTAATTTTGAATGTAACAGATAATAAAGCTTTATTTCATAGCTCTAGTTGCTATGCCTGTATATTAATATAGGCTAATTATTATAGCAATCAAATTAAAAAATTTAATTTGTATTTTTTTTCTTATTAATATAAAAAAAGACTTTAGATTAATTATTCTATTAGAAAATTTTTTATTATATTTATAAATGTTATCATCAAATCAGTAACATTGCAAGAATAAAATGTAAGAAATCATCCACTATGATTTTTTTTATCAGATCAATCGAATTTTTTCTTAAAAAAATTGGACAACTATATAAAAAAATTTCCAAAAAAGCAATTTCTTATATTTTATTCTTGTAATATTATTGATTGACCATACTTTTTATATATATTTAACAAAGTTTTTTTATTTATTTATGCCACAGTATATAAATTTGTAAAAAAAAGCCAGAATAAATAAAAAAGCATATTATTAATTTCATAAATTTGAAATTCAAGAAAAAAATAATAATATTTGAGATTTGTTAAGAAAATCGCTGCTTTTGAGTCTTTGCAAATTTATCTTTACTACTTAAAAATATATACAATATTTGTCTATATACTTTTATTAATTAATTTTTTTATAGTCAATAATATGCTTTATTTTAAACCGAAATTGTTTGAGTTTTTTTTTTATATCTTTTTAGCCTAGTTTATTGAAATCTATCATAAAACTTTTGTCATATTTACAGGACTGGTAAAAATAACAGAGACTTGCATCATCATAAGTATTTAATTCGAAACTTTAATGTTTTCATCTTTAAATCTTACTTTAAATGTCACTAATGCTTTTTGATAAACACATTTGATTTACAGAGAAAGAAATTTCACAAGAAAAGTTTGAATGCCATTTAAGATAAAAAAAATAAAATTTAATAGAATAAATCAATCTAATCTCATTTTTTATGTTAATTAGAAAAAATATAAACTAAAAATTTTATTAATAAAGAAACAAAGAAACTAAGCAGAGTTTAAATCAATTATTTCATTTATAAAATAAGAATTATGAAATAATTATTTAATTATTATATTTAGATACTTTTTAGTTTATTTTTCTTTCTATTCTTCGTCTTATAATGTGAATATAATATACAGTATTATTGAAAAAAGCTTGATTAAATTCAAATTCTGAAATAACAATAAACAGTTTTATAACAATAAATTATACAGCTGAATGTCTATTCGACAAACAATACCAATATTAAGATATATTCTAACTCATGTTATTAGCATCTTACAAAGCAAATGATATATAAAATATAGAATATGTTTATTTATATCACAC
This sequence comes from Androctonus mauritanicus, assembly GCA_011317285.2. Classification (NCBI taxonomy): domain Eukaryota; kingdom Metazoa; phylum Arthropoda; class Arachnida; order Scorpiones; family Buthidae; genus Androctonus; species Androctonus mauritanicus. Next base: position 3,979 of record WUQG02336144.1, on the reverse strand, counting down.
CTCTGCGTAATCTGAAAATTAATATCAAAATATTTTTATATCAATATATTATTTTCGTTTTTTTTTAACATATCTGTCCGAGTGCAATAATTTATATGCTATTTATTAAGCTGCATGACGAAATTTTAAACTATTAATAACATAAATTTTTTTAAGTAAACTACTGTAAAATGAACAGAGAAAATCTGAGATTATTTTCACGACTAATTAATAAAATAAAAAAATTCTGCTCATTTAATTATTATGAAACTTCCAATTGCAGTTACTCCTCACTTAACGATCTACCTGTTTAACCATTGCTTGAACTTACGTCCGAGCTAACGATTTTTTTTTTTTTTTTTAATGGAAAAATTGATTTTTGCCCATATGCGTCGTTTACGACTTTTATTGCATGTAATTCACCGCACTCGTAGTTCCAAAAATTTGACGAAGAAAAATATTTTGTGCATAATTAAAATATAAATGTCTTTACAGCATGAGAACATAAGCGAGTAACTTATTCTAAATATATACGAACAAGTTACTCGTTTACCGACCAATTCGCGAGAACAGAATTAGGTCGTTAAGTGAGGAGTACCTGTATCTTTATATAATTACTTAATTTTATCTATGTATGTAGTCCTGTGCATAGTATAAAGTTTTTCAATAATATATATTACCTTTAAAAATCAATCTTACATTTTCAAAAGAAGGATTTCCTCAAAACTTTTTCTTTTATAGATGTGAACTTTTTCTTTTATAGATGTAGAAAATATAAATCATTAAATATTTCAAAAAAACTTTTTGTTAAAGAAGAGTCTTTCTTTAGAATATATTCTATGTGAAAATAATGATCAAATTTCTAAAGAGAATTGAAAAAGTTCAAAAATAAAATAGAATACTATACTGATCATTATCTACAATATTCGATGCTCATATGAATGTTGTGGTTCATTATTTCATCCTTCCAGTGCGTAAAAAACATCCGAAAAAATAACGTGCATTTTGGAGTCTAATGCAATCAATCTATTGATCATATTTTTCTTTCTGATATATCCTCTTATATAATTTTCATTAAATTTAGATCATTTTATTCCGGCTTGGAAACAGATTGCTTCCAAGCCGGAATAAAATATATGATCATTATTATGATTTTAATATTAAACGATATTGTTGTTTTAATCAAACATAATAAGATTTGTTTCCATATTCGATTTATTATTATTTGAAAATATAACAAGATTGTTTGAGAGCGATTGGTGAAAAAATTATTAACAATTTGATTATATCAAAAAATTTTTGCGGATTTTAAACCTTAAGAAAATTTAACTACTCATGTTAAAGTACTAGTAACTGATTATAGTGATCACTCGTTCGTGAGTGATTTAAACAGATAGATTCAATCACCAAGTGAATTGGATTTATGCTTCATGTAGTGATAGCAAATCGATCATTCTTTGGGCCTTCTTAACTTAGCTGATGCAATCATTTCCAACGTTGCGATTTCTTTAGCATGGAGCTAGCTTATACACTTTCGTTTTTTTAAATTATACGATGAACTATCTCTATAAATAGATGATATGTATCTTTAATACATCCTTTAAAATATCTAAATAAAAATAAATATAGTATATAAACTTTCTCAACTCTTTTTATTGTAAAACAAATTCGAAAAGATATTATTATAATATCATAATCATGGAAATCGGTCACACATGAACCATTAGCTTTAATTACGAAATCCTATGGATGGTTTAATCTTAATATTGATTTCAGAAGTCAGTCACTCATCAGACTTCAATCAATATACGCAATCAAGCCAAATTTCAATCAGTGACAATATATTTTGCAAATTTACGAATATTTTGATCCAAATCAAATTTTTGATTCGTTTAAATTCTTTCGATCACTCGACAAGTAAACACAAGTCACAGTGTTAAGGAATGCTAGAATTAGTATGAGTCACTGTGTCCATAATGAGTGTTTAAATCAATACGAATCATTGTGTTTATAATCAATATTTAAGTCGGTATGAGTTATCCTGTCACAAGGAATGTTTAATTTAGTACGAGTCAATAAGGATAAAAAATACTATTGGTATAAAATTTGAATGTTCTGAAATGTTTTATTCTTCAAACATTTTACAGACAGTCTGACATTTATACAAACAAGCAAAATAACTACTTAAGATTACTTTTAACCAACTTTCTGAAGGAAATGAAGGCTTATAAGAGAGGGATCATGTCCCCCACTAATAACTTTTGAGCTAATATTTCCATGAATTTTTATTGTGATGTTCTACCATTAAAATAATCACCTTAATGCCGCACAATGTAATCCTGTAGTATCGTATAACCCTGCAAGATTATATTTAACTTTTATCAGAATTTTATTTTATAATTTTAACAGCAGATGGTGCTAAGTTTAGCTGTGTAGAGATAATATATGGCTTACCTAACCTCATTATTTATCACAATTACACAGGCACATGGAATGACGTAATTGTGGCGTAACAATGGGTGACGTCATAAATATCGGTAATTTCTGATGTCACAATGGTGTAACAATGAGTGGCGTCACGATAACGTCACTTTGCTGTGATGGTAATGCAATGGTCGCATTCCAATAATATGGTGATTAAAACAACATTAAAATTGAATACGAGAGTCAATGATTTCAAATACTGTAATAAATCGAAAATAAAGGACACATTTGGAAAGTAGGATATTTTAATTCATTCTAGTATTGCTCGTTATAAAATATGTCTAAATTACTACATTTTAAAATATATATACTGTCGTCTCTGTGTAATAATTTCAAAGATAGCAGCCTTTCAATGTTTTGAACAACCATCATTCGTGTTCGAAGAACAACCTCGTTGTAATGAAACCATTTAGCATCCTTAAAAATAATAATCATATGCATTGCATATTAAGAAGTGAGTCCGTAAAATTTGGATGATTTCGATGTGTAATTATCGAGCTATCTTGTGGATGAAAAACGAACAGACCCTTGGAGGAAAATTGAATGTATACTTTATTTTCCATTTATTATAGTATTTGGAATCCATTGACTTTTCGTGTCCAATTTTAATGTTGATTTAATCACCATAGATATTACGATAACATCAGCCACGTGACGTTATCGTGACGCCAATTAAAAAAATGGTTTGAAAAATATAATTAAATATAATGCATGAAATATATTTTTGAAATACTGTTCGAATAATGTATGTTATTACTTTTGAATAGTTATTATAAATTTATTCGATATATTATAATTATAAATTAATTTGATGAAAACAAATTGATAAATTGATTGAATAAAAACAAGTGCTTACAATTTTTATTATATATTTAATATTTCAAGAAATGTAATCCAGAAACAAAGTAAATTTTTTCTCTTATTTTGTATAGTCTACAATGTATTAGAAGTGGTTCTGAGTGAAAAAAAGTTTAAAACTTTTATAAATAAATAATATTTTTATTTGTTAAATTTTAAACATGTTTGAAAACAAACTAGAATAATCTTATAAATCAATTCTTCGAAAAATAAGGTTTATTTCAGTCGAATAAGTCGCTCATCCACACAACTGAATGTTGAGGAATCTCTTTTCTCAATATTCTTGAATCGATCTCTTCGGCTCAAAAAAATAACTCAAAAAATAATCTTCTAGAATTAGTTTATGAAATTTATAGTAAGCCAACTTTCTCTGATAAAAGATTATTAATCATTTATGAAGAAATATTTTTTATTTATATAAATTTTAAACATTTTTGAGGACAACTGTTTAAAATTTACAGTGCTTGTTAACTGGCCCTATGAGACTAATCTCAGGTCGGATAAACGAATGTCCGGTTAATCCAAAAACACACGCAAATACTATTTATAGGTTGTAAATTAAATAGTATATATACTGTATATGTTATACAGGGTGTTCACTATCTCCTTCAAAAAACTACACTACGATGTAGAGGACATTCAGGCGATTAAAATGATG
>WUQG02336033.1:0-18724 GCA_011317285.2 Androctonus mauritanicus | reverse complement strand
GTCTAACTTGAGCCGCGATCGTCATTCATTCCCACATACCAACCGCACTGGATGTTTGCAGCCTTTAGAAGTGATAGGTATTCCAGCGATCCTTAATTGTCTGGATGGTTGGTGGTGTCTTCATAAATGAATTCGACGACATTGTCGTTAAGATGGTTGTCAGCTTGCAGACTTCTCTTCCAGCGATTTTCATGCTTGTAACTATCCAATTGGATATATGATCTTTGCTGAGAAAGAAGAAACGACAATGAAAAGGAAACTCTTGATGTTTCTTTTCCTAGACAAGAGAAAAATATCTGTCTAATGATAAATCTATATCTATTTTATTCTAAAATAAACCAAAAGCAAATGGAATCGTGAAAAGAATATTTTAATAGAATATTGCTTATTTTAACTACATAAATTTTCATTACTTAATAAAAATGATTAAACTTAATTAACATGAAATGGTTTAAAGTATTTTAACTATCGAAAAAAATAAAATAAAATCAATTTATTTAATTAATTTGTCAAAGTAGAAAGTTAACTTTCTTTTTTAATTATATTTCAGTTCATAAAAATTTTCATTGAGAAACTAGATAAAAAAAATTTTTTAATGATATAAATCGAGATCGAACTTAATTTTTACAGAACAAATACAAATAGTAAACTTGTACTGTAAATAAGATGAGCTGTGTCAGTCACCTTCTCACTAGAATCAATCTCTCTGTTAGACTTGTTCACTTTCGCTGTTCTCAAAGAAAAAAATTTTGCTCGTTATAAGAAACGAAAAGAAGGAGCGAAGCCAGAGTACCAATCGATAGTAGTTCTATGAACTTTTGCTATGACACCGTACAACAATCATCGTTCGCAAACCGTTCCTCGTCATCCCTTTAAGACGTATCTGTTGAATCAAAAGTTGTTTAATAAAACCAAGTTATTTTTAGTTAAGATAAATCAATGTAATGTTTTATATATTATATTCTTTTATTTTTTATTTGCACATATTTATTAAAAATTCATTTAACTTACTGCAGAACATAAATCCCAGAACTATTTAAATTCTGATTACAGTGATCACTTGTGATTATAAACTGAATATAAAATATTTATAAAAAATATTCTTATATTTTTTTCTATCATTAAAATATTTGAATTAATATTTAATTTATTTTTATATTTTTTGTTATGTTTTCTGTAAAACATATGGATGTTTAATTTTATTTTTTTGTTATTTTGTATATTTATAAGTACGATTTTTCTCAATATTTTATAAAATAGTAGAAATTTCTTTATAGTATTAATAATAGTTTATAGATATGTATTAATATAAAAAGAATTAGAAAGATAAAATATATTTTGAGGCATATAAATGTTAAATATCGAATATTTATTCTTTTTTTTTTATTTTATTTTTAAGATAGCTTTATGGCGAGCGATGCAAAAATAAAATTGTGCTACCAAAGTTGATTATGGGAAAACTTAATGTTATATCTTAATGTGTTACAAAGAAAAATAAATGTTCAATAATCGCCTATCAAGTAATTTGAAAATGTTATCAGTAAGGGGCAGTGACAAAAATGACAGAATGGACGAGGTAAAGGATCATTATGCCTCTTAAGACGCTTTCCTATCAAAAAAAAGAATGGATTTCTCTGTTAAGAGGAATAAAATAAAGATAGCACTTATAATCCATTAAAGGAAGAAATATTTCAAGATTTAAGTTTAGAAAACGGATGTTTGAGAAATATTTTATTTAATAGAAGAAATTTTTATATATTTAACAATAAATAAAAATAATTTCATTTAAGCTTCCCCGAGAAAAGCATTTGTTGCAAGTGAAAGAATATTTTTAGTTAAATTGTAATCAGATTTAATTCTGAAATTTTTCTGTATTTCATAAAACATTAATTTTTATAATTTTCATTTTTCACCTTCATTATAAAGTGAATTAATATTTTATTACAAATAAATTGGTTTCAAATAAATGCAATGCTTAAATTTATATATTATATTTATATTTTACAAATATAAAATTAAATACTATATTTTTAATCCGCAAATTTTCATATTAATGAATGATTTCGATTAAACTTTTGCACATGTTTATTAATAATTCATTTAACTTACTACTGAACATAAATCCAAAAAATTATTTAAATAAACTATTTAAATTCTGATGATTATTATGATCAGTTGTGAGTATAAACTGAAGTTAAATCGTAAACTGAAGTAAAATATTTATAAAAATGCTTTAATATTTTTTCTCGCATTAAAATATTAAAATTTATGTTTAATTTGCTTTAACTGATTTTTTGAATTTTTTTCTGTAACAATTATAAATATTTTTAATTGTGTTTATAAATTTTGTTTAAAAGTTTGAATGAGTGTATAAATGGTATTTACTTAAATTAAATTGAGTAGAAAATTTCTATAAAATTTCAGAATTGTATTATGAAATATTTTCTTTTATATATATGTAATCTATTATAAATGTAGTCCTACAATATTATCAGACTAATAATATTTGTATGTTAATTTTTAAATTGTATTTAAAAATTTTAATATTAATATTTAATTTAATTTTTCTTGTAGTATTATGTTCAATAAAACAATAGCGATGCCATCACAAAGGATGACGTCACAATTATGTAAAAATTGAAGTTTTCACAATAACATGACGATAGATGACGAAATAATTATGATTAATGTTTGTTTATTTTTGTTTTCTGACACTTAATTATGAATTCTATTTTTTTTTTTTTTTTTTGTATTTATTGAATTGAATGTTGTTATAAAGTTATTTGAATAAAAAAAATTTTTATAAAATAAGTAAAAAAAAATAACGATATACTATGCAAGAATTCAAAGCATGGAAAGCAAATGTTAAATCAATATTGCAATTATTCTATTGTTTTTTAGTAAATTTATTATATTTGTGTTTTTTAAATCCATTTAAAATCGAGTTTTCAAAAATGTTTATCGATTTTACAATTTCTTTTACATTTATTGTTTTTGTTAATTTAAAAAATTTTTTATAACTATGATTCAAGTTTTATGAATTTTATCTGCTTATTATAAATAAAAATGCATAAAAATAATTAAAAATATTTTATCTAACACCTGAATACTAAATAAAAAAAAATATTTGAAAGTTTCTTAGTGTTTTAAATCAAAATATTATTCTATCAGATTTATAGCATATAAAGTTAACGAATAATTAAAATGCTGAATAAATTTTGGTATTTCATAACTTTTGTACATGAAAATATAAGTTTTATACATTTATATATTTTTTGTGTGTTTGAAGATACAGAATCAAATACAGTTTACACACAAGAAACTAGAAATATTACTTATTTATAAAAATTTTTATAAATCAGAATATACCTTTTTAGTTTCGTAATATTTGGGAAAAACAGCTATTTTAGTCATTTTCGTTCATCCATCTGTCCACATGTATCAGAAATCTTTCGAGCAAATTTAATTTTAATTCAAGTCGCATTATAACAGTCTTTGAAATAGAAATGCTATTCCGAGTGTTTTTCTCATAGATTTAAAAAACGAAATGCATCTCATGCTATGAAATATGATGGAAGCATTTTTACGTAACAATATTTAAAAAGAGAATGACGTATCAATTATGACTTGTGCTAACACTACAGTAACTTAACAATGATGACGTCACAAGCGTAAACGATAGAGAACATCACAGCTTTGTAACAGTGGATGATTCACAATAACGTGACGATGGATAGCGACATAATTATGGTTAATATTACGCAACGGAAATTAAATTATGACGCAAATTATTACAAATGTTATGTTACAGATGATTAAGTTGTTCAGCTGTAATTTACTTTTTAATAATATTGCTAGATTCAATATTATCACTGTTATAAAATCTTGTTCCTACTGACAATTTTTATATATCATTTTGAATTTTTAATGAGTCTAAAAATACAAAATTCAACCTCTAAAAAAGTTTAATTCGGACAATTCAGTTTTCTCTTTATTTTGTTAACATTTACTTAGCCAGACTTTACTATTCTATATCTGTAACTTAGGTGTTTCTAATTTAGCTTTCTATTTTTTTTATCATTCTTATACCGACTATAAATAAATTCTTGTTGAAATTTTAATTAAGTTTATAATTTTATTTAAAAATAGTTTATAAAGCACAGTTTTATAATTTCTGAATAATATCACAAATCTAATTAAGGATTCAAACTAAATAACAAATTAAAGGAATTATTTACAGAGAAATTTCAAAAGAATTCAGTTTTATTTAATTAATTTAAGAATCGTAATAAACTACAAATAGATAATCACTTCTGGCTAAATTTTTATAAATCTTGATTATTAATTTATTTCAATAAAGAATTTCATTAAATAATTCTTTTAATGAAATTTATATTTTAATTTTCTTATTATCAATTTTTAAATTTTTACTTTTTAATTAACAATATAAGAGAACAAAGAATATAATCAAGTTTATTGTACATAAATTATATGAAATATCTACGTTACAGTATTTAAAAAATAATAATAATAGTACAATGCACAAACAGATAAACTTTTGATGCGGATGGCTAGCAACAAACAATAAAAATTTATAGTTTTAACAGCAATTTCGAGAAATAGTTTCAAAGTTTCAATTGAAAAAATAATTTTATCTCTTACCTATCATTGACTCAAGTTAAAATTGTGTTTGAACATTTTTGGTCATCATGTTCACGTAAAAAAAAGCAATTAAAACTTCACTGGCATGAATTTTCTAAACTTATTAATTATTTGAGACTAATTTTTCGATTTTTTTAAAAATAAAATTTAAATTTAATTAAACATTTCTTTCTTTAATCCCAGAGGCGAAATAAATAAACTAAATAAATAATAATTAAATCTGCTATTTCATTTCGTATTCATTATTGATCCCATGCTGTCATTATTACCAATGTTCTGAATACAGAATTTTAAACTCGTTTAATTTCTTTAAAGAAGTTAGCATAACTTTCAGTGATCGAAATTTTATTGTAAGACTTTATTTTAGAAGATTATCATAAATTCGAACTCATTTTAATATTGAATAATTACAGTAGCTGTTTTTCTTCACGGAAAAATCCTTTAGAGACAGTTATACTATGTTCTGTCAGCAAAATGTAGTTTATGATAAATTTTTATATGTACTTTTTTAATATATTTTTTCTATAACGAGTACTCGGCACTTCATGCAATGATGGCAATCGTTGTATGAAGTACCATATCTATTGCAAAAGATATTAAGCTACAAGTAGTATGTTATGATTAACGGAGAAAGTGCAATGTGTATGAGCACTCAATATATTAGAATGTCATTGTTGTCGGAATCTAGATCGTTTGCAACCCGACTATTCTTCATTTTGAGATGAAAAACTTACAGATGTATGAGGGTAATCATCTGAGGAATTACATGCTTCCTTGTTTAATGGATATAGAGGAAAGGCGTTTTAAAATGTAAATTTGTTATAGAGATACCACGAAAATTCATATTCGTGTTTAGATGTAATTAAAGAATTTAATACTTTTATTCAAATTTTGATCTTACAGTTGTTATTTTACAATAAGATAGAAGAAAAAATATAATAATAAACGATTTTGTTAAATATATTATCTATTTTAAGAATTTAATTTTTTTTTCAGGTTAAATGTTTCAACATAAAGTATATTAATTGTGTAATTTAAAATAAATGATAAAAATAGCTAAACCATGTAAAATATAACCAAATTATAAAATTTTTATAAAAACTAATCACGGAAGTAACAACTCGAGAGGAAAGTTTCGTAATCAATCATCTAAAGACAAGATAATAGGCGATAATCATCAAATTACCACAATTTTCTTAACTTGGATGTTAAAAATTTTCTTATAATCTACGTTCTTATCATATGGTGAAAATACTTGTTCTTAGCTAGGCTTATATTGTTTTTTAAAAAATTCTGTAAGAATCATTTCAATTTAAAAACCTAATGTTTTAAATTTTTATATTAAATTCGGAAAAATGAAAAATATAAAAAATATTGTGTTTACGATTGATTAAATAAATTATTATTTTTTAATTGATAGATTTGTATAAGAAAAATAAATAAAATTTATCCAATTTTTTAATAATAAAATTGCACAAATTTTTATATATTTGATTTAAAATACTATTATTTAATAATTTTTAATTATAAATCAAATATCATTTATACTTTCCTTGAAAGAATATTTTTTCTGAACTCATTTGATAGAATTTCTTTGATTTTTATATATCAATAATTTTCCCTAATTCATCTGTGAAGTTACATGTTTCATTAAGAAGTTCATATATAATAAATATAAAATTTAAAAATATCGTTGGTTTAATGCAAGAAATCACTAACTAACAATTCAATTTTCTCAACTGCTGTATCTAGAAAATTAAGTTTAAAGACCTGTCACGTTACAGTTTAGTTGATTTCTATGGCTGTCATTATGTCATATTAAAAATAAATGCACTTTAAGACAATCTGAATGCGTAAGAAATGTAGAGATATGCACCTTAGTTAACTCAATTCATTTAAACTAACAAGGTGTCATACTTTCTGTTATATTTTATTATAAATCTTAATATTTTATATAAAACCAGATAAAATTTTTAATCTTGAATAGAATACTTAATGAACTATATATAAAATTATTTTTATATGATTAAAATTCATTTATAATGCTTAGAAAATATTTATAAAATATTAATACATAATTTTTTATTTTCCTTATTTCTCTTTTTCAGATCTGATGTCAAGTGAAGATGAAGAATTTTTAAGATTCGAAACTAAACATTATATTTTCCTTTTTCGTGTCATTAATTATTCTAAAGAAACTTTTGAAGAATTTTATACCAAGGTTTAGTTTTACCGTTATACAAGTGGTTTGGGAATCTGCTAAAGTGATATAAAATTTTAGAGTGACATCGGAAGACAATAGAAATTGTTCTTTTCTTGTCACAACTGATTTCGAAGTTAGTAGATTTCTAAGCTGCCATAGCTTGGGATTCCCTAGAGATTGTGTCTTAGGCTATTTCGATTTGTGTCAGTACAAAGTAATCGTTTTGACTACAACAGATTTCCTGTGATTCCATCAGAACATGTTCTATCGAGAAATTTTAATTGAAATATTTATACATTATTTCTCATCATCTTCTGGATAAACATAACTGAATTTTTTTATAAGTATTCTCTGCAGTCTAAAGTTTTTGGAATATCGAGATAAGCTATGAATGAAGATACTCCAGAAACTACTAACATAACTGTGAACTGCAGTATAATGAACAATTCATTTTCAAACAATTCAAACTGTACTTTTTATAGAGAGAATCTCGATTACATCTCTGGACCACCAATTTTGGTTTTAGAATTTGCCAAAATTTTATATGGAATCGTTTGTGTAATTGGACTATGTGGTAACTCGCTGGTCATTTACGTGGTGCTGAGATTTTCAAAAATGCAAACTGTTACGAACATGTATATCTTTAACCTTGCCGTTGCCGATGAAATGTTCTTGATTGGCTTACCGTTCCTGTTGACCACTATGGTCTACAAGTACTGGCCTTTGGGATCGGTAATGTGTAAGATATATATGACGACAACATCCATTAACCAATTCACTAGCAGCCTTTTACTAACAGTAATGAGCGCAGACCGATACGTAGCCGTCTGCCATCCGATCTCTTCTCCAAGATACCGCACTCAGATCATTGCTAAGTTAATATGTCTAACAGTCTGGACTGTTTCAGCTCTATTGATGGTTCCTATATATCTGTACGCTAATATCTTGAAAACAGATTACGTCAATTCTTGCAATATCTATTGGCCCGAAAGCAGTTACATGAATGGACAAAAAGCTTTTACTTTATATTCATTCACACTTGGGTTTGCCATTCCTTTAGTATTAATACTGCTCTTCTATTTCTTAGTTATATGCAAACTAAGAAAAGTTGGACCAAAGAACAAATCACGAGAAAAGAAACGATCTCATCGTAAAGTCACATATTTGGTACTGACAGTGATAACAGTATATGTCATTTGTTGGTTGCCATATTGGATCACACAAGTATATCTCACATTTCTACCACCCGGCCAAAATCAGTCAGAAATTGGGTTTACTATAATGTTACTGGCCGGTTGTCTATCTTACGCTAATTCTGCCATGAATCCAATTTTATACGCATTTCTCAGCGATAATTTCAAAAAGAGCTTCGCTAAAGCATTTACTTGCGCTGCAGGTAAAGAAATCAATGCGCAACTTCAAGTAGAAAACAGTGTTTTCCCGAAAACAACACATGGTAGTGTGTCTCGAGGACATCCTCCTCGTCGCAAACAAGTTACAACGACAGGACAGGAAACAGAACAATCTACTGCCATCACACTAACTTCTCGTTCAAATATCGTGATGGGAGAAAAAGAATACACCTTACGTAACGGATTCAGCAAACAATCCACCGAAACTGAACCGACTCAAGTGTAAAAAAACTAGATAGACGATATTGCGATAATAACGCAGATATTACGTCATATCAAATTATATATACATAAAAAACAAACTTCTTTTAATAAATGATGAACATTTACGATTTTCATCACTTATAATCGAATTAAGCGATAAAAGAAGATTTATGCTTGTAATTTGTTTGCCTATATGATACGCAGATGTTGCTCAAGTGTTGGACGTTATTTGTATATAATTAAAAAAAGACAATATATATTATCTTTAATACAGTGTCCATCTATTAATAATCGTTATCTATTTGAATGTGTATCTTTTATGATTAAAAAAAATATCGTATAAAGATTATTGTTAAAGTTGAATTTTCATAGTTTTAGCATATCGAAGTGAAAAATATATATATATATATTATTACTTTATTGTATAAATTATTATGCATGAATTATTAATTAAATATTTTACTCAGTAACCAATTTTAACATTTTTACTTAGAAAGAAGGAACATGTCTTCTATTAGAATATTATAATGTATTCTATATATAAGTCCTACTGGTAATTTTTGAATAGAAAACTGTTCGCAAGTACTAATTTACCAGTTACGTGGAATGTCATTCCTATAAAAATTAATATATATTAATAGAACTAGCAATTAAAAATTTGATACTAACTCTTCGGATAATACGTGTGTTAGCTCCAATGTTATAAGTAGGTATAGAATCATTTTTTGAAGGGATCTATGTAATTCTATAAAGATTGGCTAGTAGAACGTTTCATGAGATTTGTTTCGCCAATAATTCATTTTAATTTAATAAATTCCGCTATTAAATTATATTATTCAACCTTTCTTAATTTAAAAAAAAAACGATTTTAACGTAAAAATTAAATTAAAAATTTTTTTTAACTTTCTTCATAATGCTCTTAAACAAATTACGTTTTATAAATAATATTTAAGAAGAAAAATAAAATCAATCTGTGTTATTAAAACGAATAAAATCAAAATAATTAAAATTATATTTTAATTAAAAAAATATATAAATATATATTTATAGAAGGTAAAGAATTGTTGTTACGATTTTTATTAATTTTAATAAAAAAATTTTGATTTTTTTTAAGAAATTCAATATAAAGCAATATTTTTATATGACGCTACTTAAATTCAAATTTTATTTTGAAATATTTAATTTCGATTATTTTAACAATATTTTAAACGTTTTAAAATATTTATTAATTATAAATAAAAAGATACTGTACTAATATCGATAAATTCTGTTTCTTTAATATAAAATTATTTAAATTAGTGTATCGATTATTTTGAATTTTAGCCATGTTAAACATTTTTCATCAGTAATTCTGTATTGTACATAATATAAAATATATGTCTGTAATTCTATGTATTTGTACTATGATTGTAAATGCAGTTGTTGTGTTATCAATAATATCACAAACTATATAACATTGTTATCGATGGCTTGATTTAGGATATCAAAAAAAAAGGAAGAAAAGTTATAATTCTTGATTGAGGTATTATAAATATTTAACTATATTATATTTACATTTTTATTGAGATTGATGTATGTTTTTAAATTAATAACATATATACTTAGGTATATATATAAATATAAATATACTTATAAATACTTAGTTTATAATACCTGTATGTTAATCAATATATAAATATATAGAATATATATGATGTTGCTGCATATATAGAGATAACTAAGCTGTCAATAGTTGTGTAAATTAATAAAATTGTCTTTCATCTATAAAGAAATTATAGTTTAAAATATGTTTATTAATATTATTTTGCACATGCTACAAATGGTTTCTATCTATATGCTTGTAGCATCACTTCAAAGTGCACAACAAGCATGTCAATAGAATCTATATAAATTCGAATAAATTATAAAAATCTCTATTTGTTGTCTCGATAATTAATAGAGATTTTTATTTTTATAATCCATTCGAATTTATAGAAAGAAAATCGATTTTTATTTTTCATTTTAACATTTTTCACTCTCAAAACACTTTAACAACGATGATACTCAAAATTGGCAAAAATCGAAATCAATCTTTGAACTTTTCGTGTAAAAAAAGAGTGGCATCGATTTATGAATCTGTTCCGTTTAAGAATCGATACCATATCGAGTTAAAATTTTATATGAAAATCAATACCATATAATAAATCTTTCAGTTAATGCGATATGCAATAATCAAATCATTATATCTCAACCTGAGAACCATTAATCTTAACACAAACTTTGAATTTATTCAGTTTTAACTGAAAAATTGATAAATAGTCTATAGTTTTGTAGGTTATTTGTCACGGAGCCTACTTTCAACAAAATCCAATATGGTTCTTAAAATACAGTATGTGAAAAAGGTTTTGAATATGTTTAACGGATCTACATATAACCAATCCTTTGATCTTAGAGGACCCATAAGTATTTACGGTTATTAAAGGAAAAACTTATAATTGAATTCATGTGCTTTTCTAACAAGTTAGATCAAATTAAAATATTCTTATCAAGATTTATTTGGATACTTCATCATAAATTTGATTTTTTAATGAATTTTTCATAAATATAAAAATTTAATACCAACATACAGAAAATTATAGACATGTGAAAATACACCAGATGATGATTTCCTAAACTTTATTCCCTTTCATAAGTTATTAAAAATATAAAAAAATTGATTTTTTTAAACGCTTTAAATTTCTATTAGTTTCATATATTCAAAAAATAAAAAAAAAATATATAATTATTTTAATTTTTTACTAAATTTTTAATATTTAGATCAAATATAAATTAGTTGATATAAATATATGCCTAATAAATTTTATTAAAAACAAGCGATGTGTTACTTATGAATACATTATCATTGTTAAATAGGTTATTAAAATACACAAAAAAGGAAATAAGCCCCTTAAAACACCGAAATAATAGAATTCCTTTATATTTATATCACAAATATTGTAAATGTTTCTTTTAAACTTATCATAATTTTCTAAACAAGGGAGCTTAAAATTTATATAATAAGAGGGAAATTATTTATGTTTTCATCTTATTATTTATTTATTTTTTATCTGTACATTCAAATAGTAGCTATTTTTGAATTTTCAGATATTAAATTTATTTAATCATATTATAATCTAATTTTAATTAATAAAACGTGTCTAAATAGATAATGAATGATAATTAACGGAAAAGACTGGACACAATGTTCATGCAAAAAACTCAAAAATTAAAATATTAATAAGCTTTTTATATATTATATTTAAACTTACAATACGTCATTAAAATCATTCTTTGACATTAATAAGACTAGCCTCGTATAATTAATAATTTTGTTTTTAATAAATTATACAGACACTAGTGCAATATAAAGCGTCATTGTTCTGCACGCAAATTGAAAATTGTTATAGACTTTTAAAATACGTGCATTTTCTCTCAGAATAATTTTAAACTGTAAAGAAAAATATTAAGAATAAAATAATTCTTCCTCTCTCAATAAGAAAAATGGGAGTGGCATAGCATACCTCTAGTTGTGGACATGCAATTAACATTTCTTAAAAATTGAATATATAAACGCGAACACAGATACTCATACGATTTAATGAAATAAAAAAAATATGTTTTATAAAAAAATGCAATCAAATTTCTATTGATCCAAAGAATTCTTAATTTAAAAAAAAGTGCTGTCAGTTTTAAGACGATAATCATTGTTAAGAAGAAGAAAAATTTAAATCGGCTTTCATTCTTGTTTATTTAATTTGCATATTAATTGAAAAAATTTTTAAAAATCTTTGAAACAAGCGTTTTTACTTATCCTGTATTATAATACTTTACAAGTATTTTAAAATTCGGAATTTAATTTTAAAAACAAACATATAAACGTGTTGTATCTGTCACTAAATTATAGTTAGAATTTTAATAAATATTGAAATATTAAATTATCTATATTTGATAATTTATTAATTTTCCTTTTCTATTTTGAATTTTAATAATATAAGAATATATAAAAGAAAAAAAAAACATTGGTAGATGTACAGTTAAATAAATTATATTTATTTTTCAAAATTAAATATATTTATTTATAAATGTTACTTCTAAATATGTAATAAATATGATTTGCGCTTATTATAAATCCGAATTTAAGTATTGGTCATTACATTTATTACTTTTATCATTACATAAATTGAACATTTACCGATGTATGAAAATATTTAGAAATAGTTCAAATAAGAATTGATTGATAAAAACTTGAAGTTTTTCCATTTCTTAAGACGTCAAATCTGGCTCGCAGTTTATGCATTTCTGTCATTCTAAATGTTTCCAGTTTCTTTCTTGTTTCAGATTTCAGAATTTTTAGCACCTCATATATTTTCGGTTTTGATATTTTTATAGTAGTTTGAAAAACATCAGTAAGCTGCTTCATAACTTTGTATCTTTTTATCTTCTTAAGAACAGAATATATCAGTTATTCTGTTCTTAAGAATTTTCCATATTAATAAAAATATATAATAATAATCTCACGTTAAAATTTATTTTAACTGATTTTAACGTGATATATTCTTTGATATTTCGTTGAATGCTGAATCACGAAAGAAAAAAATATATATATATGATTTGAGTTATACAATATAGAGCTGTGATAAAGTAAAAATTACTAAACTGCAACAAAGATAAATACAAGCGAAATTAAAAGTGATTTTATAAGATATATAACGAATTTTAAATAAAATAATATTTAAAAGAATATTATTAAACTGAATTACATAAGTTCGTATGAAAATATCGTCAAATTTTAAATAAAATAAACATAATTTTTGATTCTTTCCGTCTAGAATGGAAGGAAAGAGTAGAATATATGAATTCGGTCCTTCAGGCATTTGTTTGTCAGCACAATATATCGCTTAGATATCAACCGATTTCAGAAGAATTCACATATATTTTTAAATCCTACTAGAAAACCACACAAATCAAACATGATCCATATGGAATCAATATGATCAGCATGATAAAAGAGAAATATGTTTACAGGCGGTAGGGCAATAGCCTGAGTAAATATTATCAGATTTGAATAAAATTCATATATATATTTAAGATCAGCTAGTAGATCAATATATTTAAAAAATCAATATCGGGTTATTATCAATATAATAAAATATATTTAAAGATTTGTTTACAGGTAGTCTACATGTTTATAGGTTAGAGAACTCGTAGAGAAGATGGAAGAGCAAGTGGATCGAATTATGCCTCTACTGAGATCTCCAGTAGTCCTCAGGGAAAGCATAAACATTGATAAAACTAATAACAATAATTTAGAATGTTAAATTTCTGAACAATGGAATCGATTCCTTGATCATCTGACATCCTTTTACTACCTTGTTATATTTTTAACTTTAAAAAAGGCAGTTGATATGGGCCTAAGCACAGATAAAACCAATATTATTTCATTATTAATTAAAATATATTAAAATATATATATTTACTCTCATTAATTTTCCTATTAAAAGATGAAGTTTGTTGGCACAAAAATTCAATCATGACATATGATTTAAAATTTGAACAATAAAAATAATTCGAATAAATCTTAACATTTTTATCAAAACATTTATATAGAAAAATTAACTTAACGATATGAATTAAAATTATAAACATATAAAATTATTACTCCATGAATCTTATTATTTAATATCAATTAATTGGAATAAACAATTATTTTATCGATTCGAATTTATTTCTTGATGCTAATTGACATCAAAATATTTATCTGAAGCATCAAATTATTATTATTTTTCCAAGAGATGATGAAATAGCAGACGTTCAAATATATAATTAATAAACGAAAATAACGGATTTTATTTTTTATATAAAATTATAAACATTTTTAAAAATGTTGCTTAAAAAATAAAATTTAGTTAAGATGTTAATAAGAAGTTCGGATTGTTTTCATTCATTCCTTTCTTTATTTTTAAATTTACAAATGTTATGTAAGAAATTTATAGGACAATAAATAATGTTTTATCATAACATAACTGAATAGCTTATTTATTAAAAATGTTGAATCCTCTTCCATTTCAAAATTGACATTTCAAAGAGATTTTATTCAATAGTAAAACTTTGAGTTACCATTTTCTTTGAACTTTATTTATTTTCTTAAAATAGTCCAGAAAGAAAATTGCAGTTTCTCCTTCCGAGAATAAAATTTTGACTAACTTCTATATAAAATTTTTTTACTTAGAAATAACTTTTTTTTATATAATTTAATTTTTTTTTCGAAATTATAAGTATTCAGGTATTATTTACGAAGTTTATATGATACATTACATAATGTAATTAGTTTATATTTTCTAATTTTAGTATACATTGATGATTTAAATATAATATCGAAATGGCTTTAAATTATAATTCGGAATTATCTTCGCTCATTTGGTTTGATTAAACAGATAAAATTAGAAATATGCTAAAATATGTTTTAATTTTCTGATTGCCATTAAATTTTAGCATAAAACTAACTTCATTTCTCTATTTTAAATCCTGTATTGTTTTAGTTTGAAATATTACATTTGAAAAAAAATCTAGAAACACTTTTTCTAATTATCTAAAAATTCTTTTATAAAATATAAAGCTCTAGATAACTGCTATCATTAACAATTTGTGCCTCACCCTTTATTGTCACGAAGTGCCGCCCATTCTTTCATCTAAAATTCGATGAAATGGAATTTATTATAAAGTGCTGTTAGTGCATATTAAAATAGAATAATTAAGTATATCGATTAATTTTTTTTTATTTAGATGATCTATTTTAATGAGTAAAATAAACAGATATATATATATTTTAATAACTTATCTAAGTACTTTAAGCAATTAGCAATTATTCTAAGGAATTTTCTTAAGTAAGTTATCTGATAACAGTCAATTTTTAATGGAAAACAGCTACTGATCTACTGCTCTATAGTAGGTAGATCTCACTTGATATAAAAGTAAGAAAATTATAAATATGATAAATGCATAATTTTTGATAAATAAGATTGTAAAAATGCAACTTAAGTTTATATTAAAAATAATCAATTTATGTTAGAATTTAAAAAAAAAAATCTGTTCATTCATGCTAAACACTTGTTTCTTTTTAAATATTATCAAATCGTCGAATTGATAATTCTCAAATAATTTAATCGATGATAAATAAATTTAATTATTTCTACACGTCTGAAATGAATGATTTTGCGAATACTACACGCTAATAATAATAATTTATTAAACCAATATTTGATAATTTTTTCTATAAATTAAAAACTGATAACTTAAAAATGATTATATTTTAAAATTTCTCCAAAATATCTTTTATAAGCTTAATAAAAAGATTGATAAATAAAAATAAGATATCCCAGCATATGCAAAAAATTAGTAGGGGAAGGTGGGTCTATTTGTAACATTTATATAATATTTTACTCTATACCTTCTCGGTGATTATATATAAAGCAAAAAATATTACTGTTCAGTAGAACCACTTATCAGTTACATAGAAGCACAGAATCATCCTTTCACCTATAGCAATTTATCAGCTACAAAGCAAAAACTAAAGCTTGCTGATTGTTACAACTTACCCATGCACGGGTACAGTTGTAACATCAAGTGGGAAAAGTTGTAACAAACCTATATAAAAACAGAAAGCTCAGAAAAAGTGGTCTCTCACAAAGATTTTTATTAAAAAACAATTGCAAAGGAAACATTAATGACAAAAATACAGATATTAAGAACTCAGCGGTTTGGATTAAAGCTTATCAATAATGTAGTCCTACATACTGTCACTCATCTTGCTTTCGTTGTTCTAACAAATAAATGTAGCATCCACAGGTCTTGCGACACAGGCGATATGTGCCCACTGCCTGCATTCTTGGCACTGCACCCACTTTTCCTTGGGTTTGCTGTTGCTGTAGGTGTCACAACCCACGAGGCATATGCAATCATCTTCATCTGATGTTATAATTATAATAATTATAATTGATCCTATTACAATTATACCCACTATTGCCATTTTTAGCTTCTCCCCTCCTGTGCAACAAATATTCATCCAAACTAAGCAAGTTCATAGTAAATGCAACCACAGGACACCTGCTTCCTATTCACTACGTATGAGCAGGATGACGATTATAATTTGAGATCTATAAGATTTTAAGTCCAAAAGAAGAGAATTACTAACTTACCTGGAAAATGATTTTTCGTTCCTCTTTCGGCGGAGACACTACGTACGCCATTACTATCTTGCTGATGTGTGGTTACTGTATAACGCCATTTGGTAATAGTGTCTCGAAGTTCTGCGTGGTCTTTTAAAAAAGATAATTGCTCTGTTACAATTATACCTATGTTCGAACTATACCCACCTTCCCCTACATATTTATAATTAAATCATACTTCCTTTACGTAATTATGTAAAGGAATTCCGATTTAATTGAATTTGGTATATCATATATTCTGTCACATAGATCATCAATGCTTGCAGGCTTTGTTTCATGGATCTTACTCTTCAGTATCCTCATTAAAAAAGTTTAGATGAGTTAGATTAGAGACCTAGTGACCATTCAGTTCTACTTCTCCTACTAATCCATTTATTATGTAATATTTGATTCAGAAAGTTACAAACATTTTAACCGTAGTGAGCTGGAGCTCCATCTTGCTTTTAGCATGCTTGCTTTTAGCCATTTTCAAAAACATCTCCAATTACTTTTTGAATAGCTGATGATAGTTCCTTTCATAGTAAGTCTTTTTTCCATTGTATTTTCATGTCTATTTAAGGCCCTATTTTTCATTTTTGCGTCATATTTTTCATGAATATTTCAGGTTCTATTTTAATTAGACGGTCTTATTTAGAGTCTTATTTTCATATGTATTTTCATGACTATTTCGTGTCTTATTTTAATGCTATTTCGGATCTATTTTACTAGAAAAAAAATACCTATATAGTGCTCTAAGCTGTTGATTTTTTATTTTTACTGCGTATTCTATTTTAAGGCCTATTTTAATTCCTATTTCGGATAGTTCGGACTGAAATTTGGAATTGTTATAGAGGACCACTGAACTGATTCGGAAAAATATAGCAACTCGAAATTTCATTCTACAGGGGTAGAAAAGAGGAAACTAAATATTCAATATTTATGACTTAAAAATCGTTATTTCGCAACCGTTTGAGTGTTTCACGCCGATAAAAAAAACAGCTCTTCAGTGTTGGCCGAAAAAATTTATGCTCAAAAGGATCTCATAAAAATAACGACTTCCAAATTTGATGAATTTTTCATGTTAATCTTATTTGAGAAAAATCAGTATATAAAGAATTTTGAGGCTGCAGACTATGTATCTGACGATAATTTTTTTGATTTCAAAAATGGCGAACCCAATATGGCAGCCGGAAATCAACGGATATTTTAATTCAGTCCCATTTTATTGTGTTGTCTGCCAGATTGATTATCTGGAAATAGGGCCTATTAGAACTATCCATTCAGAAGACCTGGCTCCGAATCTGGGCCATCTCTTGAATATATCTAGTGATCTGAGCCCGAACTATCGATTATTATTCTGAATAGCTTATTTAAGTGAGCAAATTGAGGCCCTGCCATAGGCTGTTTATATCTCGCCTATATTGGCAGGGCCTCAATTCTCCCACTTATACAGATTGAAAAATAGTGTAATTTGCTGACAAAAAAGATATACCAACCAAGCTCCCATAAATATTTGTGTCACTTGAAGAGATATGGTTCATCTACTTCTATCGTAAACAAACTCCTACACTAGCTAATAATATTTATAGAATATCTAATAAATTATCAAGTTAAAAAATTAATATTTCATCATATAGAAATTATTTAATGCTATTTCTCTATAATCGCAGATAAAAAGATTTGCCGATAGTTGAAAATCCTATTACGGATTGTCGGAAAATAAAAATTGTAATAAGATTTAAAGTAATCTAATAAATGTTTAAACAATTAACTGAAAAACATTGTAAACAGATGCTACAAAATTTAATAGTAATTAATACATTTAAGGGAAATTAGTTGTTTTCTCTAAGGCTCTAAATTTCTTTTTATGGTTTTATATACGATACTGTAAGTTATAAAGCGAAATTTGATTAAGGGGCTTTTTTTCTGGTCAACAGATGACGCCACTTTCCATTCAATTAGAATACTAAGTGGCGGGGCGAAACAAGCCCTTCCATAGGCTGCCCACCCCTGCGGAGGGG
>WUQG02335922.1:0-18726 GCA_011317285.2 Androctonus mauritanicus | reverse complement strand
GAAAATGTGCCTACCTTTAATGAGAGACCACCTGTTATGTGAGACCACTTTTTGATTGCATTAGAGGTGGTCTCTCAGGACAGGTTTTACTGTATTAAAGTTCTGTTTTTAGACAAATATATGCTGGTAGTTCCTTGTTGTGGACAGCTGGTTGGAGTAGCAACCAAACCAGAGAGAATTGTAGACATCAGAAAAAAGATTAGAAAAACTGTTTGAAAGGTTATGAGACGAACATCACTCATCCTGTCAGATGGTATCCCAAGGGAGGTGCACAAGATGGAACTGTATTTGTGCATATAATTAATTTGTTGTGGTTATTGGACTATTAGAAGAAGAACAATTAATTTCTCTTAGGTATTTGTTCAAAAAAGCAAAAGTGTAGCTCTCGAGGAAATTGTAATACTGTAGTTGTAAATTGTTATCTTTTCATTAGCTGCTAAGCCTAAGTTATTTCTATACTTTGGAACTATTTCTTTTAAAATGATGTATTATTATTAAGGGTTGCTCAGAGTGTATTTTTTTATGCTAAAATAAATACCTTGTTATAGTTATAAGTTCTGAATCAATTTTTCTATCCTGAACCTTGGCATCACTGATCCATACACCATATATTGTATTTCAATTATCATATTCTGATGTGTTGTATATTGGAGAAACATATAAAACTTCTCCTGATATCAGGCTGACATTTGCTGATATAAATATCTCACGATCTTCACATTGGTGTCAGAAGTGGGATTGTCAAATGATAACACTCAAGATACTGATTGATCTTATGTTGCAGATCATCACACTTGATTGATTCTTTACTTTGCATAATTATTTTTAGATGATTCTTTTTCTCCACTATTCTATCATTATTAGTGATATGTTATTCATTAATCATAAATATTTAATATTTACTAATCATTATCCCTTAAGAGATTCTTGATTGATGTCAATAGCTATTTAAATCTTTTCTGTATTAAAATGTTATTTATCCTCCCTGATTTTTCTTTTATATTATTTTGCATATTTCTTTGTGTTCTATTCTTTTATTATTTTTCTTATTCTATTAGTCCTTGAAGGAGTTAAGTTTATTTTCCTTTTTGTTTTAGTCACTAAAAACAATTCAGCACTACTCAGCAGTAACCATATTACATGTCCTTTATTGCTAAACACAAACGTTTTTGGTCGCGTTAGCGGCCATCATCAGGTTCACAAACTAAAAAGAACAATAGCTAATAGAACATAGAACAGATAATATTTTCAAAATAACGAACATTAACAATAATTACTATCACTATGGTAACCCGAAACATCGCGTACATAACTTTGAATAATAAATACATATACAATCAAGTGGTTGGATAAGGAACTAAATAAATATAAAATAAAAAAATACAAATTAATATGCATAGTTTGTTTGCTGAACGAGAGAGTTATTAATTGCAGGTGGTACATTTAACTGGCAGGCATTTATGCATGTATGGCTTCTCCCTCTTTTGATCACTTACAATTTCTTAACATGTACCTTCAAGCCGCTGGTAAGTCTGCTGAAGGCTTGTCATTAATTAGGGGTTGGTTGTCCCTCGTTTTCAATATCTCAATTGTCTCTTGGGTTAGTGCTCTGTGTTGGTACTTTAATTGGCCTTATTATTTCTGCATGGTCCCATTCTATATGTAAATCGTTAAGATATGCTTGCTCCGCTAGGGCTGTCGTAATTCTGCCGGCTTTGATATCATTTCGATGCTCTTTGAGCTGTTGTCCTAGAGTCTTACGAGTCACGCCAATATACGCGGAGTCCTTATTCTGGCTATGGAACCTAACGGGCAGTTTGTAGACCCCTGACTTCTCGGTATTGTTTCTCAAGTCGTTTTTGTTGCGCAGTACATTAAATAGGGTCGGTAATCGTTTAGCTGTAATCTTTCGTTTGCTTCTTCTGGCTAGACTTCGTATGACTCTCGACTTAGTCATGGTGTATGGTACTGGCATGTATTTGTTCTTGCTGGTGCTTGGTTGATTCCCATCTAGCTGTATAGGTTGGAGGGTTGCTCTTATTCTGTGGTGGATCTTGTCGATGAAGCGTTTACTGTAGCCGTGGGCATATCCGGTGGCGTAGATGTACTTAAGCTCGTCCTGTAGTTGATTGTTGTCTGTGATGTAATCATAAGCCCGTTTAAAATAAAAGTTGAATGCTGCTGCTTTTTTAGGGTGTTATAAGCTAGTTATTTATTTTGGTTAAATTCTTTACACCCTGGTTTTAGTATGAATAACTCTTAGATCAAGAATCAATTTCCTACAGATATAAAAACAGGTTTCATTCTCAACAATAAAATTTAATCATAATAAAGTTAAATAAAAGTCAACAAAATCAATAGCTTATGATTAAGCAATGATTTTATTTATCTAAATAAATGAAAACATTTTAAAATCAAGCAAATTGCAAGAATAACGAAATTATTTGTCATGTAAATAATTTTATTATTATTATTTGATTTTAAACAATTTATATTCTTCACTATTATTGATAGATAAGTAGATGAGTTTTTATATAGATAAGCTACTGCCATAGACACAATCCGAGGAAAATTAATTATATAATGCACTGATAAAACCATGGCAGCCAGAGGTCAGGCTATTCTATTTTTCCTGCTGCCATTTTGATTTTTCCAGTTTTGTAGCAAACAATGGAGTTTGTTACAAACTCATTCATACAATATTGTATAGCTACATACATGGCTTGAAATACCTATTTATGAATGTTCAGCATTTTTTTAATTAAGGTTCATTTTTTTGACTTTTTTGTTAATTCATATTTGAAAAAACTCACAAGCCAAGAAATTCTTAAACTGAGAACTGCATTTACCAAAAACAAATTTGATAGTACTAATACGAAAAAAATTTATAAAATGCATTTAGGTTTGCAGCTTCATCAGTATACAAATAGATAATCAAAGAAAATAATAAATTACAAATCAATATAAAATTACAAATTTTAGAACATACATCTTTAACTTGTGGAATTATTTAAAAGATTAGAAAGTTAAGAACATAGTAAATTAAAAGTAATGCTCTCGTAATGATGATTAACATTATTTTCAATAATATTATTGTCCATAATTAACTCTTAATAATAAAATTATCACATTTATGCATTGTATTACGATAGTTATATCTCCTCCCTTGTATGTAGGCTGTTCATTCAACACATGATTGTAATTTTGCTATAATAATTATGTAATAAGTTAAATAATTATATTTAATTTATGTAATATTGCTAAGAATATGTTTTGCATAAATAAGTTTATTTACCATTTTTATAATTTTTGAAATAAACTTTTCAATAGATTCTAATATTTCATTATATTAGAATGAAATCAATATTTAGCTGATAGATTGATATATTTTAATTTTAATCACTGTAAATGAATTAAATTCTCTATTAAAAAATTATAAATGTTTTTAAAAATTAATAAATTATTTTCAGTCACAAATTGTAGTCCTAGCAGCACAGATTTCATGGTCAGAAGATATTGAAAATGCATTGCAGACAATAGTTAATAAAGGTGATGATGATTTGAAACCAATGGAAGATGTATTGCTGGCAGTTGAGTCTACACTTAATGTTTTAGCTGACTCAGTTTTACAAGAACAACCACCACTTAGAAGAAAAAAATTAGAGCATTTGGTAAAAAAATCAAATAGATAAATTCATAATAGAATATTTTATTTTTTAAGTTATTTTAATATTTATTTAAAATAAATTTTATGTATACAGATTACAGAATTTGTACATAAAAGGGATGTTACTAGATGCTGATCAAGAATAAAGTTACCAGTCCAAAATGCTTTGACTGGCTTAGCCGTATGCGATTTTATTTTGATCCTAGACAGCCTGATGTTTTGCAGCAATTGTCAATTCATATGGCTAATGCAAAATTTAATTATGGATTTGAGTATCTTGGTGTTCAAGAAAAATTAGTTCAAACACCTTTAACTGATCGATGCTATTTAACAATGACTCAAGCATTAGAAGGAAGACTTGGTGGATCTCCATTTGGTAAATTTCATTTGGTTATTTTTAAGAGTTTTAGTTTCTTAAGAACTATTTAATATTTTTCACTTTTATTTATAAATTTTCACTTATTAAAAATGAATAAATAAAGTGAATAAATTAAATGAATTATTAAAAGTTTAATTAGCATTTTTTTAAATTGCAAACTTGTTAAAATTTTTTTGAAAAACTCCAAAATTTTATTATTAAAAATGAGAATTGAATGAAATTTTAAATTTTCTATATAATAAATGAACAACTGTTTCATTTATAAATTATAACTATATATTCTAAATGATCTTAATTATATTGGTTTAATAATTAATTAATCTGAACTTAAAATAGAAATTTTATCATTAGAAATTTTTGTTCTGTTGAGTTAATTATCAATTTTTCTCATTTAAATAATAAATATTTAAATAGGGCCTGCTGGAACAGGGAAGACTGAATCTGTTAAAGCTCTTGGTCACCAACTTGGAAGATTTGTTCTTGTATTTAATTGTGATGAAACTTTTGATTTTCAAGTATGATATTTATTCAAAGTATTATATTTATATTTATAGATTCTGAATATAATTTCTATTTTTAATTTTAATTATGAAATTAATAAACAAGTAATTTTAATTTTTTTCTTAATTTTTTTTAAAAATAAAATTAATAGCCAATTGATGAAAAATTAAGTGTTAAGAAGGAAGAAAATAATAGTTAATGAAAAAAATAGAAAATAGTATGCAAAATTTTGAAACATTAAATTAAATCATTTGTATATAGACAATTTCTGACATATATAGATCTATACTTGGGTAGTTATTCCTTAATTTATAAGAAAAAACTATTGATCAAAGTGGCAGCAGTTGATATTAGATTAGTTTTAGTTAAGCCATAATATCACACTTGGGATATATTGTATTTCAATGTGGCGATTTTTAGAATCCATCTCAGGCTGGTCAATACTCATGATGGGGTCATCCAGAAAATTGAAGGATGGAGTTCAACAAGCTGGATGTATCCTTTTCGAAAAATTGGATGTGTGGCTCTGACTGCAAAGAAGTAAGCAACTGCTTTATCATGTGGCCATCAACTTTTTTTTATGACAGCACTGTGTAGAATATAATCTGATATACATGGGTTTTGACTTATGCAATGTTTTATGGAAAATCCATTTACAGTAAATCTGAATTCTGTATATATAATATATACAGGTAGTCCTTGACTTATGATATGGTTCAATTTCAAATCCTACAATATGCAAATTATTTCAACATAGAGAATATATGTATATTACGCTGCCTGAAATGTCATAATTGTAGAGTAGAAACAGCACTGAGGCAGGAATGAAACGTGACAATAAAACATACACAAGAGTTACTTGAAAGGAGCGTTCTTCGATTTTTAATAAATCCTCATCAGCTTTACATTAATCGAATACAAATGGTTTTTATAAATTCTTAAATATAAACAGTAACCATAGTAACAACAATTCGGGTCTAATAAACAGTAACTATCATTTAACTAAGAATTTTTGCAAATTTTTTTTATCCAAAATCAGAAGAATAAAACTAAATAAAACTAAAAATAACATTAACGAATTAAGAATCCTTACGATATTAAATGATTTATCATACGTTATAAATCATGAAATACATCGATACTAAATACATTGATGAATCACGATATGATATCAATCATATCGATATATATGATATATCGATATAATGGCAATATATACGATATAAATTAAGATATTAAACAATTTATATTACAAGACCGACTTCCATGCATTGCTGATAACAAATGGGTCTACTTTATTAACAGTTTTTACTGTGGATCTCTCAGAATTATATACTGCGATGGATTCAGCTACCCTTCCTTTCTTAGGGTCATCCTGTTGTATTATGAGTCTTGCTCCTTCCTAGTTTATTGAAACATCGCTAATCAATGCTCTTTGTGTGAGAGCTGTGGTGGAATATCATATATATCACCATTATATCGATATATCATATATATCGATATGATTGATATTATATCGTGATTCATTGATGTATTTAGTATCGATGTATTTCGTGATTTATAACGTACAATAAATCGTTTAATATCGTAAGGATTCTTAATTCATTAATGTTATTTTTAGTGTTATTTAGTTGTATTCTTCTGATTTTGGATAAAAAATTTGTAAAAATTCTTAGTTAAATGATAGTTACTGTTTATATTTAAGAATTTATAAAAACCGTTTGTATTCAATTAATGTAAAGCTGATGAGGATTTATTAAAAATCAAAAGTGCTCCTTTCAAATAACTCTTGTGTATGTTTTATTGTCACATTTCATTCCTGCCTTAGTGCTGTTTCTACTCTACAAATGTGACTTTTCAGGCAGCATAATATACGTATATTCTCTATGTTCAATCTTTGAAGATGTGGATTCAATTCCACGTCCCATACTTAAGTTTTTCAGATGAGTCTAGGCCCAACTCATTGAATCCCATTCTTGAATATTCTGTTTACATTATCATGAATGTGGGCACCAGATGCAGTATATCCATATAAAATTTGGGGCTTAAGTAAAACTAATCTAATAATACATAAAATATATGTATATATAATAAATGATGAAGTTAGAAAAAATTTGCAAAAATATGTAGCTGCACAATGCATTTTCTTGTATCTCTATGTAATAGCTTTATCCACTTTGATCAGTAGATTTTTTTCTTGTAAATCAGGAAATCACTACATAAGTATGGATCTATGAAAGTTGAGGATTTCTGTATTTTTCAATACAAAGTCTTTAATTCTATCTAAATGATTAGTGAAGGAATAATTATAAAGACTGATGTAAAAAAATTAATGAAATAATGATTGGCAATTTATTCCTTTATGAAAATTTTTTAGTTAGAATTATATAATTTCAATTCTGAGAAGGCATTTTAAATTCATCTTAAATTTGAATATATTATGAATGTATTCAAAATATTAATATTACTTTTAAACATTTTGGAAAAGAAACCTTTAAAATATAATAATTTTATTGTGAATATTTTGATAGATTTAATTAAATTTATATTATTATAAATTATTAAATAGTATTTGAAATATAGATAGTTTAAAAAATTACTCTTCAATTTATTCACTGTAATACATTGCTTTAAAGTATGAACTTGTCAATTTAAAAAATTTAAGAATACATTTATTTTTGATTATTTAAAAATAATTTATTCTAAGGTCCTAGTACAGATTTTGTTTGATTCTAAAAATAATTAAGCAATTATTTGAATTACAGTGCCATCACTATGCAAATTCAAAATAATGCTAGCTGGAATACAAAATGAACTACTATCAAGATAACTCTCTTGTAATTGGCACATTTGTCACATCCACATATTATCCATAATTTATAGCTCTTACACAATCATTATTTTTTATTATGGCTACTGTTCAATGTAGTTTATTGTTTAAATTTTATTTTTTTAATTACATGTATGCATATGTACTATTGATTAATATTCATAATTTTAGGTTTTTATGTTTCTTATGTTTTAATTTCATTTTCTTACACTTTTTATAAAAATTTATTTTTTTAATTTTATTTATTTATTTAATTTTTATTTTAAGCTGTTTTGCAGAAGCATCACTCTAATTATAACATACTAAATTTCTATAAAGAAAATTTTCAGTTTACGCAAACCTCAAATTATATACATGCCTTGGGAATGTAATCATCATGTAAATTGCATTTGCACTATATATACATTTCCCATATACAAACAATAAGTTTAACTGACATTTTAAGTTTAAAATAATTTAAAAATTATCAATAATTTTAAATAGTATGAGTAAAAATCTAGCAACAAATGTAATGTAAAAATTATGCAATTATTTAACATGCTACTGCATTATTTCAAGATAAAAGTACTTTCTGTTAAAATTCTTGCATTATAATAAGACATTCATATGCAAATCTCTGAAATAAAAAATTCCATATTGGAAGAATTAGTAATATATTTACATAACACAAAATATATTGTATGTTTAGTACATCTGAATTTAGTGTAGATTTTTAATTATGAACGAAACTTATAAGCATGTTATGTTTGTAACTAAAGGAACACCTTTAATTGAAAATTTTAAACTAAAGAAAGAATTTTAAAAATTACAGAATTTACAATTTTTAAAATAATTCAAGTTTTTTATTTATATTGTTCACAAAATTGTTTCAATTTCCAATGATTAGATTTTAATGTTTCTCATTTTTCATGTTTTTAATATAATTGATTATTGAAAAATATTTTAAATTTGCTTGCTTTGATTGTTTTAAATTATTTTATAAAATTAGTATATATATAAAAATTTGTTTTCTATGAAATCTTTATTCATCAAAAAATTTAAAAATAATAAGTCATTATTATTATTATTTGTGATAATATTCAGATAAAATCAATCTATCAAGCATATTCACAGATTAAATAAACTATTTATAATAATATATTACTTAACCTGTAAATAATATTCAGCAATTTGCATATATAATCATTAATTTTTTTTTAATTTAGTTATTTTTTTCAAAATTCATTTAACTGAATAATTATAAAAACCAGTGGTGCTTTTCTCTGTGCATTCATATACAAAATTATTAGTTTTATTTATAATTACTATTTAATTATTAATAATTATAAAATATTAATGACAAATTGAATTATTTAATAATATAATTATTAATAGATTTATTTTTTGTTTCTAGCATTGTTTAGTAGAAAATTATTTTGAATAGTTTTTCAATTTTTTAAGTTTAAAACTTCTAAACGTTATTTTTTTATTAATAATGAAAATATTGACTAGTTGTAAAAATCTGATATTGGTTGAACATTAATCTTCCTTCATTAAAAAGGAAATATATTAAAATAAAAACAAATCCAGCATCACAAAATGAAAAAAGCAAAGACAAATACAAAGCTATTCACCAGAATAATAATCTAGGAGAATATTGAAAGACAACAAATAAATAGTTTGATTGAAATAATTATCATCAATACATGACAGAACTATAATTATAAATAATATAATGATTTTTCTTTTCTTATATTTAATACTTTTTATAAAATTCTATAAAATTTTTATCAATTATAATTCTTGATAATTTGATATTTTTGATCCTGTAAAAAGGATTAATAATTCAAACTGTGATAACTTTATAATTCTGAAATATATTTTATTATTTTGACTGCAGTATAGAAAACTCTCTAATGATATAATTTGAAATGCTGTTATGTATTTATGCATAATGCTAAAACATTAAGAAAAAATATACAAACAAATGCATTTAACAAATAAAAATTCAAATAGAATGTAAACCAAATTGTGACTGAAGTATAATTTTTAAATTTAAAATTTTTTATATATTCACTGCAGATCAGAATTTTTTGTCACTATTATACTTAAATCATAAGATACAGGCATACCTTGCTTTATGGCACTTCTCAATTATATACAATGTTTTTATTTTATATATCAAAATGAAGATCATGTGTAAAATAATTCTTAGAATAGTCATATTAAACTTGAGGCATCTGTACTTGACCTGTTAGGTCAAGTACAGATGCCTCAAGTTTGCACTTACAGATGCTAAGAGAAGCTAAGAGAAACTTCTATGCTATAAAAAAGAAAACACGCCACATGGAATGATCTATAATAATGAAATATGGACATGACATCCAGATAGACATCCAAGAGTCCCTACTAGTTATACATACGTTTAGACAAAGGATAAGACATAGATATATTAAAAAGTCATATTAAACATAAATTAATATCTAAATGGCCATTTATGTTTAATATACTTGGAGCCATCTTAAAAAATTGAAGATGTGAGATCTGGAATCAAACCTGGATCTTTCAGCAATACACAAATGCTTTAAAATGTGATTATCTAGTTGAGTATTTTAGGTTTAGTGCTATTGTTCACTTAATAAGAATGTAAATATGTTTTTAGCTTTTATATATATTAGCAAATAAAAAAAAGGCTGTGATTTGCTTTATAGCAATAGTCTGGAACATAATTGCCACAATAATGAGATATGCCTGTATTCATTTATATAATCAATATAATCACTAGTTTTCAGTATATTTACCACTACACTTATATATGCTATTTATTTCCTTTTATATTTTCTATAATATATTAAATATAGAATATATTTATTTATTCTATAATATATAAATATATAGAATAAATAAAGAATAAGAATAAATAATATAGAATAAATAAGATTATTTAATATATTTTTGAATTATAAAAATTAATATAGTTAACAGAAAACATGAATTAAATTTTGTTTTGAAATTAAGAAAAATAGTCATCTAATCTACCAAATGCTTTTTGCAGCATTTGAAGATCAATGCATTCAAAGATATAGCATGTTTTTATAGTTTAAGAAATTTTGAGATGAAAAGAAACAATTGAAGATAAGTGAATTAAGAGGAAAACCATTTCTCTCTTGAAACAAATATATAGAAGAAGTTAGAATTTTGATTTAATCTAATAAGAAATTAACAGTCACAGAAGTAGCTGATGAACTGAGATGTTCTAAAATGATACTATTAAATCTTGATAGAGGATTTGATAATGCAAACAGTTTAAATGAAATCTGTCCCAAGAAATTCAATATTATTAAATAACTAAAAAATAAAATTTATATAATGTTGGAACTCTGCTGTTTTTAGCCTATTAGTTTTGTTCATTTCCTCTTCTCTTTTTCTGTATTAAGATTTATTTATATTCTATTTATTTATCCCATTACTTTAGATACAGATAATCAATACTATATGCATACACTATATATGTCACTTATTCTTTATTATAGTTAGCCAATGAGATATATATACATTAAATACTACAAATGAAATACTTATCACATGCATAATAACAAACCCGGTCTTCCTTATATTATTATTGGAACATAAATAAGCATCCATGTTATTTTAAATTTGAGCCAGTAAAATTTTTATGATAAGTATTTTGTCATAATTGGATTTTTTTATAAAAATGGATCTAATAATAATAATAATAATAATTCAATACAATTGATTAAAAAATGAATTAACAATAAATATGATTTGAAAAAAAAGAAAGTTAAAGATTAAATTATTTTAAAATATAATGCTGTTTTTTCATTTAAAACAGGATCACAAATATGTTGTATCATTATTTTATCTGTATTGCTTCATAAGAGATATAGAATAGATCTATGAAATGAGAAAATTACTGTAATTATTTGGAAAATATTGTTATTTCATTTTGAAATATTGTTGGATATTTTTCTTTTAAATATGATAAAACACTTTCAGAATTT
Source organism: Androctonus mauritanicus (assembly GCA_011317285.2). NCBI lineage: Eukaryota > Metazoa > Arthropoda > Arachnida > Scorpiones > Buthidae > Androctonus > Androctonus mauritanicus. The sequence continues at coordinate 7,348 of WUQG02335922.1, read as the reverse complement.
TTTCCATTTTGTTAGTTACCTATTGTTAGCTATTTAAAAAAATACTGAAAAAATTATTTGTAAAAAATGTAAACTGTGAATTAAAATATATGTAACAGACATTTGAAAATTTATATAATGTAAATAACTTTACACCTAAATTTCATATTTCCAGCCATATATATTTATAATTTGCATTTGCACCATTCAAATTTTAGCTTGATATAGAATCTGTTATATAAATCAAAAAATTTTTCAAAAATTTCAAAATAAAAGATCACTAAAAATAAAAAGACATTACTATCAGTAGCAGAGGAATAAATTTTAAAAGCATATTATACAGAAAGAAGTATTTTAGCTACTAGAAAGTCATAGACTTACAAAAGTATAATTGAACTGAATGCAATGTTTCAGAGTTCTACAAAGTTCTGTTAAAGGACAAAATTTAAAATTTAAACATTAAAAACAAAATAGAAAAATATTTTTATAGGCTTTTTTATAGAACACATTCTGGAATCAGCTGAAGTCTTAAACCTTCTGAGAGATCTTGTTCACCTATTGTGTTATGACTCTTTCTTCATGTTTGATGGGAAATTCTTTTGTCAAATCAGATGTGCCTATAGGCAGCCTTCTTGCTGGGATCATTGCAGAGTTGGTCTTAAGGCATATTGAAACCCATGTGCTTCTGTCCCTTTCAGCTACAATAAAGTTCTCTTGCAGATATGTTGGCAATATTTACATTGTTTAGGAAGGCTCTCATTCATCATAGCAGTTGATAGTCTCTCTCTCTCAGACAAATCCCTTGGCCTTTTTTTCATTCTTGATCAGTCTAGTTTAACCATTGTTTATTTTCTAGATGTTAATGTAGACCTTTCTGGCCTCAAATATAGGGCATATATCTATCATAAGTCCTCTTTCATATCTGTTATGATACCAGCCTATCTCATGATCCAATTCTTTATAAGAGATCAGCATTTAAGACATTATTTAAAAAAGTTTTTTTCATGTTTTTGAATCAAACTACAAAGAATAAAGAATATAATACCTTTATTAGTTTTGGCTTTAAAATGTGGATATTCATTTTCTTTCATATATAGTATATTCCAATAAGTCTGTGCCCATTATTTTAATATATCTCCATGCTCCTTACTAGCCACTTCTGTAGTCCTCCAAGATTTGAGCCCTCTTCACTATTGCATTTTAAGCTGTGATTCCATGTTTGGCTAAACTTAGAAAGAAGATTGAAAGAAAAACTAGTTTTCATCTAACTTTTAAGAGAGAAGCCATTATATTCCATTTGCTTTGGAATAATAAATATAGAGCAGTCCTAGTTTTCTGGCATTTATACCATTCCAGATTATAATTCTGCCACTCATTTGCCAGAAGAATATGCTGGAATTACCTGTAGAAACTTGTTGGATAAGTTGAAAGAACATAGGGAGGATATCTCTAAAAATATAACTAGTATATAACTAGACTAAACTATACTACAAAAAAGAAATAGCCTTTACATACAAGTTTTATCTTTCTAGATCTAATACAGTTGTATATAATACAGTACTCTATAGTATATAACTAGACTAGACTATAGACTTATGCGTATAAACTATTGTAGTGCTAAATTTATAGACTTGTGCATATAAACTGTTGTAGTGCACTTGCATTCAGCATATGGTATAGTGCTACTTTAGAACTACACCATATGCTGAATGCAAGTGGAGCATGCAAATGGCAACACAGTGAAATAATAAGAAGAGCAAAGTTCAAGAAGGTCATTAATGATACTCTACCAGAAAATCTCCCCAGTCTTGGATATGTTGTATCCAGTATTATGTAAGTGGTTAGCATTGTCTACTAAAAAAATATTTTTTCTATTTTCAAACACAACAGAAAAAATAAAGAAATCTTACTACCTAGCTACCTTTCTATGCTATTTGCCTGAGACTGTGTTGAAAAAAGTTTTTTGAACTTCTATCATATAATCTATTTTAAAATTTTGTTTATGTTTTTATTGCTACATGTTTTTTGTGTTTATCTGTGTATATATTTATTCTAATGTAAGCTTATGTGTAATCTATATATCATTTTACTGTATGATAGAATGCATGGTTTTTGTATCTTTAATATTGTTATACTTTTTTATTTTGTTTTTAATGTTTAAATTTTAAATTTAGTTCTTTAATAGAACTTTATAGAATGCTCTCTGAAAACAATTGCATTCAGTTCAATTACATTTCTGTAAGTTTATGATGGCTTTCTAATACCCAAAATACTTCTTTCTGTATAATATTTTGGTAAATACTTCTTTCTGTAAAATTTATTCTTCTGCTACTGAACTCAATGATGTATTTTATTTTTATTATGTTGGAAAGCAGGCTCTAGTTTTGACTCCTTAAAAGATTACTTAATTCTAATCAGGAAAACTAAATTTTTACTTTTAAAATTTGATATTAGATCTAGAAAGATAAAACTTGTATGTAAAGGCTATTTCTTTTTTGTTATAATAATGTAATATTGTAATTGTGTTAAGTGATTAGAATACTTAAATAAATAAACAAAACAATATTCTAATTTAATAATCTAATTATTTAAATATAACTTATATAATCAATCAATTGATTTCATTAGACTTTATTGCAATTCATTTTAGTCTTTCTTTTTAATTTTAATATATTAATAGATCATTAACTAAATATATTAATAATGAAGATTAGCAAAATCCTAAATACATTAAATATTAATATTATGAAAGTCTTACTATGAAATTTTTTTAATGAAAAGTAGCATAGAATATTTTGGTTTACAGCTTTTGAATCTCCACCTCCTTATCAATCCCCTTCAAAAGAAAACTCCAGTCCAAGCGGTCATCAGAAGAGCAGTACTGGTCCTAGTGAAACAGCTTCCTTATCAATACGATGTCTATCAAGTGATGATGATGCCAGCCGTTCTCCCACTTCTCCTCTACGTAGTTTGGCAGAAGATAGACAGACTACATCATCAAAATCTGATACAAAATCAGAAATGTGTCGAAGGGTATGATTTCAATATTTTTATTTAAATATATTATGTATTATAAACAATAAAAAATAATAGGTCAATAAAAGAACTTAAGAAATTAAATGTTTCTTTCAATTTTATGATATTTATCATATATATATATATGTGTATGTGTGTGAAAAAATTAATTAATATACATTGTGTCTCAACATATGATAAAGATTCATTCAAAATTTTTAATTGTAATTTGAATCCATCATAATATAATTGAAATTAGGTTCTTCAACCATCATAAAGCCAGAATATTCAAAAGTTAAGGAAAAAGCAGTATAGTACAATAAAGCTGAATAAACACTGTTTATTCTTTACTACAAGGAAGACATAGATCTTGCTATTATCAATATTTTATATAGATAAAAATCAAGAAAACATTAAGTTAAAAAATAGAATGTATAATATGATTACATTTACATATAAAACTTAATATTTTCTACTTTGTAGAAATTTAGAACTGTTTCTACAAAATTTTTTTAATCTTAACATTCACTGTATTTGAGCTGAAATTTTGAATATCAAATCAAATTTCCATCCTTCTACATTTTAGTATTTGGACCATATAAAACCAGTGCTCTTAGACAATGTAGATCAGATCACTCCTCCAAAGGATTTTAACTCTAAAGAGTCAAATCATAATCATAAATTATCAAGTTCTGCTGCCTATGAGAAATACAAAGAATTCACAAAGCACTTTAAATTATTTATTTTTTGCACATCTGCAAGAAGCAGCTGAGAAGGGCCATAAAAGGCCAAAAACATTATCACATATTCTTATTAGTATATGTAGTGATTAACTAATAATAAATTTTTTATTTGTTCCTGCTTAAAGTGCTTTGTGGATTCCTTGTAGAATCGGTTCTGCAGGACTGATGTATCTGAACTTTGTTAGAACCAATTTTGAAACTATCTTTCTTAACTCCAACATAAAGTGCATTTCTAATGGATATACAGGTAGTTCCTGTCCTTATGAGTTACCAGGTGTGGTTATTAAATAACCAGATTGCTTGTACAGATAAACAAAGAGCCAAAGTAGGATGGAAGGGGAGAGAGATCATTGAGGTTGAACTTTTTCATAATGGTCAAGCATTTTTGGTGGGCTGAGCCTATTAGTTCATGCATTGATGTCATTGTTAATAGAAGTATGTATATTTTTTTATTGAAATTATTTTCCAAAGATCAAAAGAACTAGAATAAGCAAATAAAAAATGAAGGCATTATTGATTTTTTTTTACTCAAAGGCTCCTGATGATCCTAGTTCCTAATGATCTCAGTTCCTGATGATCTCATGGATAGTCCCATTAGAAAAATCATGATGTGTTCATGATCCTTGGAAATGTTAGTCTCTATGGATCATGGATCCATAATGATCTACATCCATTATGGATCCATGATCAGATTTATGGAGACTATCATAGATCCATGGATTATCCCATAGAGTTTTATCCTGTATGGATATATCACCAAGACAATGTTCTAGTGCACAAGACATTCTTGCTGAAGCAGTTTATTTTTTCAGTAGCAGTTTTTAGCAGTTGCTGAAAAAATACATAATAGTTTTGGATCATATGCTTTATTTCCCAGATTTGGCACTTTATGATATTTTTTTATTTCTCAAGATCAAAAATATTCTAAAGGGGACCCATTTTGAATCCATAGAGGTGTCAAAGCAAAAAATGGTGGAGTTGTTTAAAAGTCTAACAGAAATGGATTTGCATTGACCATCATTATTTTGAAACAAATGCAGCAATATGTGGACATGGAATATATTGTATTAAAAGAGATATGTATAGTATTTTAATAAATTCACCATTACAATTCCTAGAAATTGATCATAAGGTAAGAACTTGTAAATCAAGAATCAATTTCCCACAGACAATACTAAAATTAGCATCCTTTCTCAGCAATACAATTTGACCACAACAAAATCAATAGTTTATGATTAAATAATGATTTATCTACCTAAACACATGAAAATATAGCCCTTAAAATCAAGCAAATTATAATAAACTATTTTTGTCAAATAAATATTAAAGAATTTTTATTCTTCATTATCATTGACAGATAAGTAGATGAACTTTTATACAAATGAATTAGAATCTTAAGGAAAAACCAGGAATGGAAGTTATTTATATAATATGCCAGTAAAACCAGAGGGCAAGATACTTTGCTTTTTGGCTGTCATTTTGATTTTTCCAATTTCATAGCAGATGACAGTTTTTATTACAAACCTAATCATACTGTTTTGTATAATTAAATATATGGTTTGAAATGTCTTTTCATGAATTTTTAGCATTTATTTATTGCATTTAAAGTTCATATTTTTAATTTTTTTGATATTTCATATTTGAAAAATATTGTAAAATGAAGAACTTGTTAAGCAAGAACTCGTTTGGTTTTGGCTTGGTTTGTTAACAATAAATTATAAAATATTAGCAGGTAGATTACTGTGAACAAAAGATAATTATAGCAATAGGATAATATTCAACTATTAGGCCAGCCACAAACTGATTGATGGCATTGACTATGATCTGATGTCAGATGCAGTTTCTATAGCCACATGACCATTTCATAAGACATGGTCATGTGGCTATAGAAATATGACTATGTCTTATGAAATGGAACTTTGCCAAGGATTGCACTAGCTGCAATCCTTGGCAAATTATTAAATTAATATCACTCATGACAGCCAATCAACAATTCTCGAACATTTGTTTACCTATCAAGTAATGGCGATTCAATTAAATTTAATAGAATATTTTTATTAAAACCCTATAGATTCTTCGGATCCAAAAGTATCCTAATGATCTAGAAGAAATACAATATACATATAAATGACTAATTTGAAGTGACTTTTATATTTAAATCATTAACTAAAATAGCTGCTACTTATCACTTATAAAAAAAACTATTAAAAGAAAACTTTTTGTCTTCAAGAATCCAATGAACTGAATTTGTTATAACTTACTTTCCATAATTTCAACTTTAACTTAATCCAAAACCATGTGTAATGAATGATGATATTCAAATATACATGTTCAACTTTCTAAAGTTTTCATTGTGCATGTCCCATCACACCAAATATCTAACATGTTTGATGTTTAAGCTATTGCTTACTCTGCCTCTTTTTCATCAGAGATGTCAGTGTCGTCATAATGAGTATGCATTGACAAGTTGTACATATGATTTTGGTACAACATCAATGTGATCAGATTGCTGCAATATCAACTAGTTTGTGGCCAGCCTTAAAAAACAATAACAGTATGTACTCAAAACAAATTATCAAAAACAAACAGCAGTAAAAGTTTAAAATAATATAAAAGACTATACATCAGACAAAAACAAGTAACAATACAATAAAAAATAAAACTAAATATGATGTAAAATATAAATATCTGATAAAAAAGCAAAAAAACAATTAAAACATTGCCCATAAGAGCTTTAAGATTTAAAGATTAGTTAAGATACTGAACACAATTGACAGCAAAATATGGACACTTTGATAAAATATATTTAATTGTAAAGGAACAGTTATAATGGACAGAAATAGGCTGATTTTCACTCATTAAAAGATATTTATGGATGAGCCAGCTGTGCCCAAAGCCTTGCAAGAATGACTTCTTCTCTCCTCTTCCTGTGGTGGGTAGAATCCCATGGCTCAACTATAAGTTTGATCTTATGCATCTTGTTGTTAATTTGTTCATCCTACATGTGCTGTCAGAACTGTCTCAGCTTCTTGATGATGGGTTTTAAATCACTAAAAGAAACTTGAAAGAGGTTTGAATAGGTAGGGGTAGCAGACTTCACAGCAATGTAACAACTCATAAACCAAGAACTACTTGTATTGTGTTAACATCAGCTTCCCAGTAATATATTGGTATAAATTATTAGTACTTTGATATCTCAGATTACTCATCTAATAATAATATATACCAGCACAATAAGAATAATAATAATTCACACATACGAGACAAGAAAAGAAAACATCATGGAGTAGAAAGGAACTCCAAGGCAGACACCCACACGACCTTCAGAAACACTATATAGACATCAAAGTGTCAAACAGCTGGTTAACCGGGGGGGATCTATTTACAGAAACAGAAGGGTTCATAATAGCGATACAGGACCAGGTAATTAACACAAAAAAACTATAGAAAATACATACTGAAGGACAGCACATTGACAAACGACACTTGTTGGAAATGCCACATAGCACCTCATCACGTTACATCGGGTTGCAAGCTGCTTACACAAACAGATTACCTACACAGACACAACCAAGTAGCAAACATAATACATCAAAAGCTTGCAACCAAAC
>WUQG02335811.1:0-18733 GCA_011317285.2 Androctonus mauritanicus | reverse complement strand
CATTACAAACAACAGGTGGGAGTATCTGAACTAGGGGGTGCATCCTTCCTGTCTACCACCTGGAGCGTTACAGTCATGTGTAGCCTCTATATCTCCCAACCCATCTCCTGGTTGCGGCTTGACCTTCTGTAAAATCTCTTCTTCAAATAGATAGATGTTGGTGATAATAACACTCCGAATGACACTCCCCTTTCACATAACTAATTGATGAGATCCTGAACTTCTTTCTCTGCCTTCCCTGCCGATGTCTTGGCAACTCCAAAAATCTGTTACAAGACTACAGTTGGTTTCTCTTATCTCGACAACCGAATAAATAATTAGGAATTTCGTTAGGTGAAACACAAATTCTGTTATTGTAACCAATAGAATTTTCAAATTAAAATTTTTTTCTCTTCGTTAGATTTACGCGGAATTTTATCGACTTTAGTTTAGTCGATAAAATTTTGTTTAACGTCTTTAAAAAATATTGCAATTGAGGCGTTAAGTAAGCATTAAGAAATTAAAATTAATGAATGGAAAGAAAAGTAAAAGAAACAGAGCGGTAAAGTGAAATAAAAATCTAATACCAGAGCAGTAAACTGAAAGAAAATTAAGTAGTAAACTGGAAAAAGATATTAGCAATGCAGAAATGAAGTATCAACATAAATTATATACGAATTTTCTTTTCGAAGAAAAACTCAACTCCACATAACCACATTTTCGCTTAACTTTGAGAATTTAGAAAATGTGCACTTTTGACTTGCACAAATTTCGACACAAGTGTAATTTGGGACGAAGGGCCATTTGACACAGCCGATACCGAACTTCGTCTTTAAAATGATCAATATTTTTGTGATCAACATCGCACATATTTAGATACTTCGCCGTAAAGAATACATGGTGCTGCCAGGAAAATTTACCTTAATTTCTGCTAATTAAAAATTGTCACCAATAATCTCATCGACAAAAAAAGAAAGTGAATCTGTACGTGAAAAATGAAAATAACATTTTGCTTTAATTTAAATTCCTGACAGTATAGTTAGGAATTTTGTCAGATGAATGGACGATATCGCAGTCAAAGTTTTGAAAATAAAGACAAATGTACTTTATTCGAAGTTTTTTTATTCGGTACAGAATATTATATGTAGAGAATTTGTTTGTTTTCTGTGTATAATATTTTTCTCTATCTACGCTGCGATTAACTTATAAGTTATAGAGTAATACCTAGAGATAAACTTCTAGTTTTAAGGCAAATTTCACATCCAAGAAGGAAGAGAAACGACTTAAGGATCAAAGATGGAGATTTTCTACCATAAAAAATTAAAAAAAATATTTTTGGATACATATTTTTTTCAATTAATTTAGACTATTTTAGTAAATTTTAAGTAACCACACACTATAATTTTCGTCGGATGTTTTAATAACCAACGAAATAAAAATATGTAAGAAAATAATTTATAAAATTTTATTACGCGAAATAATTTAATAAAACCATCTTAAATCTGATAACGAAGGAAGTAGATTATTATTTTTTTCTTTCTTTTTTCTCACACTAGAAATATGCAAAAGGATAAAAGAAAAAATGGAAGAAGTTATTTATTTAGGTAGCAGGTGTTGGAATAACATCAAATGGTTAGCAAATAGAGAAGCTAAGCCCAACCCAAAACAATGTTTTTCCTTAGGTCATAACACGGAAAGTAATATTAAGTTATGTAGAAGCTTATAACATTCTAACTTAATGGAAATTAATGATAAGATTAATATCGAGAACGGTTTCTTATAATGACGTTTTGGCCAAGGGCCACAATTAGGTCAAGAGGTGCGCATTAATGATGGGGCACAGTCGACTCCTTATTGAATTACACAACGAGACTCGGCTGGATTTTTATCAACTTAAATATTTCTTTTTTGCCAACCTCATTTTTTCATAAACAGATGTTTTTCCTGTGTGTTTAGATCAACTAATTTTTTACCAAATGTTGGCAGCGTTCAAATTATAAAAATAAAAAGAAGGTAGCGGCAGTACAAGGTGTTAGATGTTTGAATAACAATATTTTAAATTTCGTAAAAATATAAAGAAAAATTAAAATTAAAAAAATTTTGTTCGATGGAATAAATATCCTTGAACGAGATACGAATGGAAAAAAATAGAGATATAGAGCTGGAATGGCACGAAAATTAAAGTTCTAAGTGGTGTAAGTAAAGATAGAATGTATAAATATATTTATTATATATATATTTATCCGCATTACTAGTAACATAGTAAGTAGCGAACAAAAAATCAGCGCAACTTCTACTATTACTTCTAATGTGAAGTTCAATAGGATAAAAATAAAATTGGGCTGTACCGAGAAATAAAGGACTATCCATAATTATATAAATTAAAACTAATTGTGGCAAAAATAGAACCGAAGTAGTAAAAATAAGAGAGTGTGACATAAATCGAACACGGTGCAAGTAGATAAAGAGAAAAAGAAAAATAAAATAGAGAGTGTAAGAATAAAATAGAAAGATGTGAAAGAAAGAGAGAAAAGTAATTTTGAGTAAATTCTAAATAAATATTTCTAGAAAATTCAACAAATATTAAATCAATGCGATTTACTTGACTGGTAATCAATTTGACAGTGTTTGGTAAGAAAGGAAACCTAATATTGATTGACGTTAATCTTACTTAATCCAACATGACAAATCGAATTGAATCGATGTAAGAAGCGATTTCTATATCTCCGTGGCCATACCATTATTTACTTTACTCTCATAACGCACCGACTAATGAAGAAAATAATACAAATTCTTCTTTTTAATGATGATAAATCGTTCCTATTAACGATAAAAATCATATTCTTTTAATATATTACATATAAACGCGCATTCTTTTATAAAATGTCACGTCTAAAGCCCCGAGAGAGGCCTTCTTTTGTTATAAGTCCTCCGGGAGCTGGAGAGATGGCAGGTGGAATAGTTTACTTCTCTTTCATAAAGGGTTTACCAAAAGCTCCAATATCTATACACCCAGCGACTTAATCTTTTTATTGAGGATCTAGCCGTGTAATAAATATATCGCATTTTAAAAGTGCTCGTATGATGTTTGAGTTGAAGATCTTCCGAAAAATTTTCGCTTTTAATCTTTTCTATGGTTCTTACGTAGTTCTTTCTTCGGTAGTTTGGTCGATCCAACTATTAAATTTGCTGGAAAATTTCTCAAATTTTGTGAAATTTGTTATATCTATATCGACGATTTTATTCATTCGTTTATATAGTAGTAATAAGTTTGCGTGCAACTTTAGAAGTATATTAAAAATATTGAGTTTTTGTTGCGTGAGTTTAACTCTATTATAGATAGATGTCATATGGATACTTCTCACCACTTAGTCTGGGGAGAAAAAGAGAATTATGGAATGTAGAAAGAATATATTTTATCGATAATTTGGGTGATAGAAAATTATAGAAGACCTTTTCATATTAAAGAATGTTACCTTAATTAATTTTTGTCATTCCTTCGCTACTAGGAAATTTCTTTTCTTTCTTTTTCTTCTTCGGCTTCAATAATATACGGAAGCTTAATAAATTCTTATTGTTAAAATTCTTAAGAAAAAATAGACAAAAGATAAGAACCTTTATCAGGAAAATGTGAGAATAGACTCTAAGTAATTCAAAATAAAACAAATTGAAGCTTTAGAGTTGCCAAGCGACGAAGCAAAATAAGCAGCAATCATTTCACTTCTTCTCTAAGACAAACAATGTCCGGTAGAATCTCTTTACAGAATTAGATTTTATAGATTATCCAGAAAAGCTGGTTTTATAGATTAGCTAACACATAATGGTCGCATTTGCAAGTACTCAAGAGTGTAAATTTAACACCAATTGGGTCAATTTTCCGCTGTCATCAGCACGTAAAAGCATGCTAATCCGTTTAATGTCTTTGAAGCGGTTGATTAGATGAAGGAGGAAAGACACGAAGAACTATTCCTGTAATTTTGGAAATAGGTACAACTTACTCCCCATGGGATGACAAAACTACTGAAGACATCCAGTCAAGAGAAAATTGGACTTTTTAGTTCTTTCGCAACGGATGTAATCTTTTCTATTGTCTCAGCATGGCACTTTACGTGTATCAAATTTTCTAAAGCATTTGATGCATAATGGAAAATATCTCCTAGATTAAAAATTACTACAGATCTAGAAAAGTTCTCTGCCTGTTTGATTTTATAATTACTCCCGTTGATCTCTTTCTTAAACTTCAATTATGGATTATTTATTTTTATGAAATTTTAAATATCAAATTATAAATTTTGTTTACTAATTTTTGATCCACGTCTTCTTACAAGATATTTAAATATGAAATTTTTTTAAAAGTTCGATTTACTTGTTTTTCTTAGGAAAATATATATTTAGGAAATTAAGTCTTGGTAAAAATAAAAGTAGATTATTTTTAAAATACAATAAAATAAAAAATTTTGAAACATTTAATTGAAAATTATGGAGTTAAAAATAGAAAATATATATATATATATATGAGAAAGATGAGAAGATTGGATAAGAAAGTAGATGGTCGAGGTAAAAATGGAGGAGGGAAATGACAGGAAAATGAGATATCAAGAAAATAAAATTGAGATAGTAGAAGTACAGACAGTCGGAGAAGGCGAAATTAAGAGTTAAAATTGGAAATCACGATAGTAAAAACGCAAAGAAGTGAAAAATTACGTGAAGCTGAAACAAGCGAGATGAATATGAGAGATAAGGTTAATAAAATGTAAAACAATTCATTAAACTTCTTTATATAAAAAGCCCAGAATTATTAAAATATTCTTAATGTTTTATTTTAAAGAAACGATAAGTTTATTCAGAGACATTAAGGAAACTCGTCGAAGTTATTTGAAAAAAATTTATATTCAAAGACTTAAGAAGGTAAAGAAGTTTAGCATTTCCCTTCAAAAATACCCGATTACGATGAAATATTCAAAATTTCAATAAGCTAAATCGCCTGTTGATATCGGTGTTATTTAATTAGCATATATGGAACAAGAAAAATCACGTTTTAGATTTGCTTAAAATACAAAATTTTGAATGTTTTCTGAACGAAATTTATTAATTTTTAAAAAGATTTTCCTTATATAGAGTTACAAAATGTTGGTGTGGTATAATTAAAGAAACAAGACCGATACTAGAAAAGAGAAGATGAGATCCCATTTCTCCAATTTCTTTAATATGATTCCAAATCATGTCGTCTTTTCATTGATTTTCTTTCAGATAAAAATATTACTTATATAATATATGAAAGAATGGATGGTTCAATCTAGAAGAAAAAGTAGAAAATTATGAATCCAAGGAATATTTCTTAAAGATTAATTCACTTTTATATAAATTTCTTCATCTTTTTATATTTTCGATGATAAAAACGGAGAAATTCATTTAATTTTCTGAAAGATATCTTTCTTTTTTTGTCTTTTTTCTTCCTCGATAAAATAAGATTTATGATTGATAAAGTTTTACGTGTACGATTAATTTCAGAAGTCGAAATCGGTAAACTCTAGATGAAAAGATTTTTCTGTTAATTGATTGATTATTTTCTTATTTAAATGATTGGAGTGATCCCAATGATAACTAATCAAGAAAAACGCGCTTAAAAATTCAACTGAAGAATTTATTAAAAAATAAAATTTGGAAATATTTTCGACCGAAAGAGAGTTTGTTTTGACATAAATTCAGATTAGATACGCTTATATATAGAGAGAGAGATAGAGAGAGACCCATACTCGATTTATAAAACTGCTGTTAGTCTAAGTGCAGTCATATTGGAATACATAAATAAAACAGTCTTTCATCATATACTCAGATTTGAGAAAATGGACTCGAGCGACTAAGAACAAGAAACAAAAACCCAAAAGAACCGAGTATTTCCCTAATGGCAATACTTGATGTCACCTCTTCTTCATTCGACCTTTTCCGAGATCTCAGACACAACGATTAAGCTCCAGAAAGAGCCAGTAGCTAGTACAGTCGGAAATGTCTTGATGTCTACCTCCTTTCATTCCTTGCTCCTGAAGGTAAATATGTTTTGAAAAGATATAAACTAAAATCTTTTTTTTTTATCAGAATTTCTATGAATCTGGGAATTCCACTGGTAAGAATAATGAAAATGTTCTATGGAATTAACGAGGTAGAAGAAATCTATATAAACTTTATCGGTGACTCATAAGCTACTAAGAACCAGCTATTTCAGTATATTGAATTAGCCGAATGTTCTATGGCAAGTATCCAGTAACACTTAAACGCTCGTTGCTGTTGCAGCATCTTTCTGATCATTAATCCATGTAAAATTAATATTAATTATTTCTTTCCGCGAATAACTGAGTTTTGTGTGCAAATTTATCAATTTAATCTTCTTAATTATATCATTTTGGCTATATCAACTAAAAATAGAGCTAAAACAATACATATAATATATATATATATGTGAAGATTATTTCTAAAGTAGTACGAATAAGTTTGGCCATAATAAGTAGAAATGTTGTTTTGATAAATGTCTTCATTCATAAACTGTCCGAAAAAGATATCTCGGGGTGATGTGTTGCTTTCTAGATATACAGGAAACTTATTTCTCGAGAATGAATATATGTAACTTTATGTGAACCTCGAGAGGCTTACATAGACTTACAGCCTCAATTTTTTTCTGGTACATTCAAGATTAGACGTTCATCTAAAATTTAGCCTTTCTCTTAGTTTAAAACAACAATTCATACATTTTATTCGAGAAAAAATATGCCGACTGAAAAAATAAACAATTTATGAAAAGAGTTATTGTGCAATTTTACATCGAAATGAATTTACGCGTTAAACTATAAAGAATCGAAGTGCCATCAAGAAATATTGCAAGAAAATGATAAAAATAAAAATAAATAAAAAAAAAACATGTTTGTCACAGAACTAGTTTTATTTCTCTTCTAAATGGTAATATTATATTTCGCTCTTAATAAATTTTAGTGAAAAATCCGATAAAGATAAGAGGAAAGAGGGTTATTATAAATAAAATTGGATCTTAAGCGCGCTAAGGAACCAGAAACATCTGTTTTGTTCTTGTAGAAGATGAAAAGGTATCACGTGGTCCTATCCTGAACTTTCTCTGAGAAAATGACAATAACTTTTATGGGCAATAAAATTGGTGCCAACAGGGACTCATTAAAAAGTGCAAAGAGAAATGTTTGCTTGTTGGCCACATGTCCTCAACGCTTTTCTATCATTGAATTCGGATTTTTTTTCTTCTCCTTTAATTTGTACAGCTTGCGACAAACTATCGAGAACTGCAATTAACTGTTAACTGAAGGTTACAAAAGATATCTCGCTCAATGATAAAATTTTATGAAGAACATTTAACAGTCACCAATCGTTAATCTGTTAAGAATTGTTTTGTTAACAACAGCTACGTTATTTACAGTTGGAAAACTGAAGTGGCGGTTCGTTTCATTTTAATCCATCTTAAAATTGATAGTTTGATATATTTATTAATAAACTTAATAATTGATGAAGTTATTAAAACGATTAAGATAAGAGAGGCTACTAAATCAACATTCACCGATTTTTACGCTATTCTATGGATATCGTATTTGACAAATTTTTCCTTCATACAATAGGTTCAGAATTCATAACCTTGGTAAAAATCTTCATGAAATAATTTAGAAATTTATGGTGAAAATCGCTCTTTGCTAGAAAAATTTTCCGAATTTAAAAAAAAAAAAAAAAAATTATTCTAAGAAATTTAGTTTTATTCGGGGATATTCGGGGAATTGATGGAATTGTAGATAAGAAAATTAACGATTTTAGAGAAACATTTTCTAGAATAAATTTATTTTTTAACATTTTACCAGTAATTTTATTCTACGTTTGCTTAGAATTTTACAAAAATCTCTTCGAAAGAATAGAAGTTTTTCTGTATAAATTAAATGTGATATAACAAAAAATATTAAAAAAAAAGAATTTAATAAAACAATAAAGATGCTTCTCAGAAAAAGCTTTCTTGAAGAATTTTTTATATTTTGCCTAAGTAGAAAGCTTATTAAATGTTTTAAATAAAAAATGCAGTATATTAATAATAATAAAAAAAGAATTCTCCTTTGTAAGAAGAGTTTGAACGATAAATCATTCGATCGATAAATATTCGCAAAAAAAAAAATTAAGCAAAATCTTCCTTACACCATCTTACATATATATATATATATATAAACATATAATTTCAGTTCTCATACTTAAAATGAAAAAATATCCAATCGAAATTTTTAGTACTTATAAGAAGATCAGCTACTGATAATCTCATTAAATATAAAACTAAATAAAATAAGAGAGGATTAACGTCACGCACTAATTATTACCTATTAATTTTTTAATAGAAGAAACACGAAAACATTATGCTTGAATATTGTTTTGCTTGACCGCCACGTAATTTGTAAATCTGGCTAATACTAAAGGTTAAAAAATTGAGTTATAGTAAGTGAAAGTAATTTAGCTTAAGTAAGTGCAATTTGGAACTATTTCACTGGTGGGAATACGTGACCAGACGTTTATAGTGCCCTTGGCTTCTCGGAGGGAGGTGGTTCATTGACACATCCCAGGGGACCAACCATTCGGACAATTAGGTGTCCTGATAACGGTAAGTGAGGGTTGGTGTAGGTGAGAGAGGATCCTGCAACCCCCTCCTTTATCCCTTGACAGTAACGCTCTCTTCTAAAACACCGAATGGTTTTCTTGTTATGGGTCCTCACCACTTGAGTGGAGAATTGTGTCCTGTAGAGAATCTGGGACCTCATAAAAACCACACCCCGTTTCTTTTAGTCGCTACTCTACCCTAGGGTATATAAAAGGGGATGGAAGATAACTCCTCTCGGATAGAACTTATACCAAGGTTGTAAAATATACAATTTAAAGATTCGAGTATGTTTAATTGGATTGGAAGTAAAAATAACCTTACCATTGCACTTACAAACTCTTACAAAGAAAAAAGGATATAAAAAGGAGGATTTAAGGGCGTAATGATCTTTGTAATTCTGCAGATAAGCTCTAATTGTTATACGTTGTAAACAAACCAAATAGGAGAAAAGTTGATTGTTTGAAATATGTGGCTGGCTATTGTTGCTGATTGTGCCAATTGTTTACAGCAGCTAATAGATTCGCTGGCCATGGCGCAACGCGTCTTTATAATGTAAAATTCTTTATTCTCGTTGTTTTTTTTTTTAATTAAACGCTACTAATGAATAATTATTAAGCGGGTGAGTATAAGAATAATCTAAAATTTTACGAAATAATAAACAAATGAATTATTTATTTGAATTAAGAGTCGAGAATAAGTAGTACAACAAATGTGTTCTCTTTTTTTTTGTGAGTTGCATCTTTGTCATAGTTAAAATTGAGAAGGTGAACAAACAAGAACAAATCTATTGATGTTAACTTTATTAAATACTGAATGAAATGATAATTACACGAGATACTTTACCATTTGCAAATTCTTCTATAGAAATAAATTCTTTGGCTTTTGAAAGGATTCGAACCCATTAGAGAGAAAGATTCAAAACACTGTTTTAAGTGATGTCCTATCATTGAATGGTATCTAATTACAAAGGAAATATAATTAAGTTTCTAACTCTTCAGTTGGAAGTTGATAATTAAGTGTAGTTAAGTGCGAAGGCAATTCGTGTCTTCGAGTAGTTTAGGATCATTGTTTTCAAACTTTGCTTGACATGTTAAAGCGAAACGGATAGAAAATATTTCAAATTAAATTAAAAGCCTGTTTGATAATTTAAGAAAGTTTTCTTACAGTTTTATTTCTTTATTTATCAGACGAAGAACGAATTTTTTATTTGCAAGCAGAAAAAAAAAGTTATTAGCAAAAGCTAAGTAATTGCTTCACATTTGCATATTCTCAAAAACTAAATATTTAAAGTTTTAGAAGTTAAAATCGCTAGATTTGTCTATTCGTAAGAGATGATTGGGTGATAAATTTTCAAGAATTATTTTTAAAGTCGATTTGTATCAGGAATGATGATTTGCTTTTGGTTATAGCCTATATTTTATCACGGTGATCAATGCCAACAATGATGATGTTCATCAACAAGATGGAGATCGATTGGCTAGCCCAGATTTTTTTTTAATCATTGGCATCGATGGTCTATTTCCGGATTCCTCTGAAAGGTTTTGTCAGAATCGCTGAAGAAAGAAGTAATTTTACCAAACCACCACCTGGCCGACATCAATTTCGAAGCTAACAAGATGGCGGACGAATAAATAATTAAAAAATGCCAATTAAAGCACCGTTACGATTCTGGTTGTTAAAATAAAAAAAAAAACTAAATGGTATCGAAAGCTATAAAAGCTCCTGTGGAAGGAAAAGCGTTTTGATTAAAGATCATTTCAACATAATAAAGATACAATCGATATTAAAGTAGAAACGATTATAGATTAAATTTATCTTAGGAGACTCTGTTTAGAGGAGTTTAATTCGAAAACAAAGGTTTCTCAGCATCAACTTGTCAAAGTATCCGAGATGTTAAAATGCATGTTAACGATGCTGTCATTATAGACAACAAATGAATGGGAACGCAGACACTACACTGCACTTAGTGTCATTAATAACAAGGCACATGCGACTTCCTTGCACCAAGCAATATGATGTTAACACTGTTATCTCTCTCAATTATTGGCTAACTTGTTGACAGCTGCCGAATTTATATACTTAATTTGAAATTTAGTCCAGAGTATTGATAAACAATGCTTCCTGCGTGTTAAAGATCGGAGTGTTTGATATTTTCGGCTGTTAATGGTCTAAACTGAGATATTTTGAGGCGTTTCTTCTCGGAATGTCTTTTAATGCTAAAATATCGAATAAAAACCTTGGTAATTAATAATTTTTAACCTACAGTATGATAAAAATTCGTTTTCGCTGCCAAAAGACGGATTAAATTTACAAATAATGCCAATGATTACGGTCTCATCGATGCGCAACCACTCCTGAATGTCTGAAGATAATCAAAAGATAGTTAAATAAAATTCGCATTTATTGATTTTATATATTTTTTCCGCTCCATTCCGAATTAGATAAAAATATCACTCTGGTGTAACATATCCATTGTCTTGAAAACAGTGTTTTAAGATGTCGGTGAGATTATTGAGTCTTAAACTAATCAAACTGCAGGAAGATTTTTGCCAAGACATTAACTAGGCACAAAACATTTTTTTATGTTATCTCTCAGTAAAAATGATGTATTTTTAAAGATAATGAGGTCAGTTTTACCTATAAAAAAGTGGCACTTTCAGATTATCGGTGAAGCAGTTTAAAGAAAAGATATTTCCCTCTGCCAATTCAATTACTGGACTACTAAAAAATTTTAATTAGTAGGATTAAGGAAGAACCATAAGGTTTTCCTTAATTTCACTTCTTTTCAGAAGCATAATTTCTTTAAACCGAATTTTAAATTAGTTAGGTTTATGTTTTTAAAATCAATTCGTGACTGTAATTTAAATTTTAAAAAGTTCATTCTTGGTAGCTTTAATCGAAGCGGCAGAAGAAAAAAAAAATTATATTCTGTATATATTTATTTAATAAACCAAGTATTGGATTATAAAAATTGGGTTTGATGCATTAAGCAATTTTTTTTGTTGCATTTTTAATATATAAATATTTTTTATTGGAAATTTTTTACTACAATAAAATTTCCGGAGGAAAAAAAAAATTATTTAATTCTCATTTTATTAAATTAAATTTTATCAGGGAAATTAGTATAGCAGTTCCGAACTGGCTCTTTTTTTTTTTTTTTTTTTTTTTTGTGAGAGAAGCTGGGCAAAAATCGGCGATGCTGATATTTTGTGATGGAAGCCCTAGAGCTTTTATGGAACTATTTGGAGTGAGAAATGCAAATTTTGGAGTTCTAAAAGTTTAAAAAATGTTTTATGCGTATTGCAAAGATTTTTAACTGTGTTGGTACAAAGTTCCCATTTTTAGGTCTATAGTCTGTTTTCCAATTTTTGTTAGTAGTAAACATTACACCGTTTTGACTATTTATAAACTTTTTAAGAATTATAAAAAAGAGTTTTAAGAAATCAAGAAGAGATCAGGAAGGATTGTAGGAATGTAAAAATGTTGTATATTTTAAATAGATTTTTGTCGAAATGTGCGTTTTTATCATAGGCCGCCTTTGATATCCCCGATTTTGATGCTATTAAATAGGACATGGTCATATTCGATCTTCCACATTGGCCGAATGGTTGTTGCGCCATTTACGATTGTAAAAGTCATCAATAGTGCGCCACTATAGGGTATAGTGCATCTGTTTGCAAAAAAAAGTACTCTCAACAAACAGGTATGGCGGTCCAGCTTTCTTTTCGGCTTCATTTTATTTAAGATTAGAATTTACTTTCTTCCTTTGTAGCGAAATGATTTCATTTTTTTTTCTTTAGTCGGAGAACTCCTTAATAATCCGCTAGGTTGGCGTTTATATCGAACATTTTTCTTGCAATACTTAATTAGCAATGGAACTATTAACCCTCCTTTCACTTTATACATCATTCACAAGTTGTTTTTCCAAGAATTCTTTTAGAATCGATGTAAAAGTCCATGAATTTTCAAATAGCCCAAAGACTTATTTAAAGGCGAATTTTCTTTTTTTCATGTTTTCTCCTTCAATCTCTTTTCCAGAGAACGAAATAAAGAGAAAGAATAATAAAAAATAATAATAAAAAGTTTTAATTAAGATGTTACTCCGCCTAAGGTACTTATTTGAATTTCCACTTTTGAAGGAATTTTCAAAGGAAAAAGCAGCAGTTTATCTCCCTGTACACACACATACTTATGTCTAAACTTTTCTTAATCAATGCAAATTACCAAAGTTTCATTTGAGGGAGGGTACAAACACTGGGACGATGAAGTTACGAAACGGGTGGAGGGGCGAGGGGAATAAAAATAGGATTGTAGTACACCAAAAGATTTTTTTTCTATTACCTTGGGGTACAAAAGCATTTTCATTTAGTAAGGTAAATACGGAGAGACGTTTGTTCGGGCGGCGGGTTTGGGCAAACAAGAGTCCACGTCAATTTTCTGCAAGAAGAGCAAACAGAATCAATCCCAGACGCCACCTGCCGGAGAAAGGAAGAATTAAGCTGGTATATGTGAAGGGGGAAGTTAACGGGGGTAGTCAATCGGGACACCAGTCCCCCTGAGAGAGAAGGCTGACTTGTAGTCGCGGTTCGAGTCTGTCCTCTATTCCTACAAACGGATTACTATACTGGGACACGGGACCGTAGATTAACTGAAGTCCCAGTAGAGTTAGAAGTGGGTTTTCTCGTTAAACTTCTGTATATCCGTTCTTTCAACAGGTACGGTTCAAGCGGATTGTTGTCTCTATCTTGTCTACTTTTTTTTTTTTATTTTTTACAAATTTGAATTCCATGAACTAATATTGGAACGCCGTGTTTGAACTGTGATAGTTATGTTTATTTTTATGATTTAATTTTTGATGAGGTTTCTTTTTTTCTCTCATATTTTATATTAATTTTTAAAAACCGGATATAAAAGCCCAGGTGAAGTGGAATAACTTTAAGGCTAATAAAAATTTTTGTAGGTTATTACAGTTATCTGAAGACTCTTTTAACGCGGTGTAACGCTCTACCAACAACCGGTTGCGGGTTAAATGGCCTCTCCATTGTGGTTAAATAAAGACAAATTTTTAAATAAGGATTTCACAGTCAGAGGGCCGGATTAATGCCATTTGGGGCCCATAGGTACAAAAAATTTTTAAACAAGTTATAAAATCGTTCAAGAATTTTTTTGCTCGCTCTTGGGGCCCTCTATAGTTACCCCTAACAGAGGCGTGCTTATTCTATTTAAATTGGAAAAATTAACTATTTAATGCAATGCCAAAAAAATTTTTTAAATATTTTGCTTTCATGTCTAGCAGGTCGACTGATTCTTTTATCAAAAATTTCTAATCAATATTAAAAAATCTGCCAGTTATGTTTAAAATTATAAATAAAATAAATTCGATACAAAATATGACATTTTTATATATTTTCAGATAGGTTTTGAAAACGTTACAAAAAACGTTTATTAATTATTTATGAAGGAAATGAAATTTTTTTTGTTTGCATTTTTATGATAAACGAAGTAGAGAGGCGTTATCTATATAGATCGATCCTTCTTCCGATAGACTCCAGCAAAGTTTTTATTAAAATTATCCTAATTATCCTAATTCTTTTTTTTTTTTTTTTAATGAAATTTAGCCGAGCCTGTTTTGGTTTGGTAGAATTTTTACCTCCTTTGAATGAAAATTAGTCGAAAGACGATGTAGATGCCTTATTCCAAGACGTTTTTTAACGTCTGCGGTTTATAAACAGATTTTAAAAATAGTTTTTCTACCAGCTACTTGTCGATATATAATTTGAAGAATCGACTTATAAGTTTAGGATAGCGATGGAAAATATCAAGAAGAAATTTTCGGGAATTTAAGAATTTTATTAGAAGAGCGACGGATGAACATTCGACTGTTGGAATTTAGACAGATTTGGAGATGATAAAATCAACATTTCCGCATTTGAAAGCGTAAAATAGATTATTCTACGAAAAATTTAGAAATCTCGAATTGCTTAATGCGAGGAGGAAGCGTGATCAGCAGGAATACCATCGGATCAGTTTATCTAGTGGAAATACGCTGAATTCGGCATTTATTTACCAGGCAGAAGACTGATCGCTTCTTGATTAGGTGTAGATCTTTCTGGTGAAAAATATCCCAGACTATTTTCTTAGAATAATTAATATAAATTTGATATTTTCCTATTCCATCACGATCGATAAACCTAGCGGGTTTATCACATTTCATTAAGGCCAGGCATGTCTAATGATTTCTCAGTCAACGACTCGTCCACAAAGAAAAGAGAGAAGGGTCATCCTTTCCTGATCATCGATCGTCATACGAGACATCGTTTTACCGTTTTTCCGAGACATTAATGAATAAGACGTTGGGTAGAAATTCCTAGAGACTTTTAAGAGATCTCGGATGAAAAATACCACAAAAATGTCAAGATGCGAAGGAAGAGAAGCTTTCTTTCTTTCCTCCTCCTCTTCTTTTTTTTTATTATTAATTAAACTACCGTGGGAATTAATATATACATATACGAGCTCTTAAAATTGTTTAAGACCATTTTTAATCTGACGAAGAAAGGACTGCACCACATCTCCAATTATTCCTATTTTAATCCTGAGAGTTACCAGTCAAACCTCCAACTTATCGGACTCTGTTCATTTCGACTTTATGAGGCTTTAAACTATATTTTGATCCCATTTTTATATCATTCGTACTCAGGAATTCATTACAAGCAGTTTTAATAATTAATTTGTAAGTTTGGTGAAACGGTCCCTGTGGAGTTTATATTAACTTGTTTTCGCCCGAGTGATGAATGCTATACTAAATATAAATTTTATAGGTCGTTTTAAGTTAAAGTTATATATTTCTGAGAGTTTATGTTCCTTCTTCGAGAATTTTTGGCAGAGCTGAATGAACTTTACACCTGTTGACTTAATTGGTAATAATTTCCCAAAATTATCGTATTCGGTTGGGTACAAGTTGCTCAACCAGATTTTGTCGTGTTTTATAATTCTCTAGGAAAAGTTCTACTTTCATTAATTAAGTAAAAATAATTTTGAAACATTTCGAATTTTGTTATAAATTCAGTTCTATATAATCTTTTTTTAACATTTGTTTTAAATGTTTAAAAAAAGATTTTAAGAGAATTAAACTTTAATAAATTATTTTTACGTAAATTTAAAAAAAAAATAACATTTTAATTTATTTTATTCATCAAGTTTTAATGACATTTGGAAATAATAATTTGTGCAAAGTTTATCAATTACTTTTCGAATTAAAAAAAGATCAAAGTTTTTTGGAAAGAAATCGTATTTATTAAAGACGAAAAGTTATTAAAAATGTTGATTTTTATAGCAAAACATTTGCCAATTTAAAGAATTTATTTGGCTGTAGCGATGTGAGGGAAGAAAGAGAAAGAAGATCAAGATGAGGAAATTGAAGATTACACAGATGTCTCCGAAGCCATAGGGACATCTTTTGCTGTTGCTATCTTTTTGCCGAATTATTGACGTAGAAAAAAAGAAAAAAGGAAAAGAAAAGTCAATCGGATTCCGGACGAAATCTCGGAGCCGGAAATTCAATTCTGGAATTGAGTACGGAAAAGATGGTCTACCCGTGAGCATACTTAATCGAGTTGGATTCCAAGCAAAATCTGGTAGTGGACCTAGTGGCTTCTACCGATGTTTATGGAAAGCGTGAAGCTCTTTTCGTGTAGCTGCGATTTATGGCAGGCGGCTCCGCTCAAAATAACCTTCACATTCATTGGTAACGTATCTGCATAATGGATCGATTGAAAAATGGCATTACGCTGCCTTAGCGCTTAAATTATTTCGTCAATAAGCGATACATAACTCCGCCCAAAACTACTAATAATTACTTTAATAAGCAACCAAGGAATAGAGATCTTAGAAATTGCGCTTATTAATTTATTTCTACCTCCGCACAATTCATTACATCTACAAAAATTAGATTCATTTCTTTAAATATGAAAATTTCGTCCAGTTATAAGATAAACTGCCTATCTCCTTCAAAATAAAATAAAATTTTAGCTCGTTAGACACGTTGGCAACGAATCCTCCTGGAATTAAAGACTATCGAAATGAGCGAATTTTACCAGATGAAAATGCTCCGCCCAATAAAGCGGTTGTGTCAAGAATTTATTTAAAAGAGAAATTGATAGAGTCGTCTAAAAATTGATCGATAAAGTTTTTATATTTTTGTAACAAAAAGAGAGGAAGAGGCGAATAAAAATTTACTTCAAACTAATTAAAATCTAATTTAAAACTGAAGCCAAATCAAAAAATTTAACTCCATATCTGAAAAATATTTACCAATTGAATATTCCTGACTACTGGCTGCCACACTATCGATTTATCGAAAGAGACAGTAGTGCTTTGATTAGACTAAAGCACACTAACATGGACCATTAACTAATATGAGTTGTAAATATGATACGCTCTATATAATGGCACAGTGGGAAGGAGCCAAGATAGAAAAGCCTCCTTTACAGATGCGGTTGATATTTATTCTACCATCGCATGGATAGATAAAATAATAAAATCGACTATAAGTCGTGGGTAATTATCATTATTTTACTTATTATCATTTATTAAGTATCGAAAAGAATTCTTTACTGCGCCATTTCCTAATCAGGCGGAGAAGCCATCTTTACGTAATTACGCAATAAGTTTGGCTTTAATGACCCCGAGGAATTTTTCTTGGTAATTTTAATAAATGCTGCAAAAGATTAAAAGTAAAAATATATATATAAGAAGTTAAATTTTATATTTTTAATTCTTCGGGATTGACTTTGTATTCCGCAATTGTACGGCTCGTCCACCAGGAAGTTTTTTATTATCGTATATAAATTTCATAAAAGAGAACATTAATGAGAGAATTTTCTCGGTGAAAGAGAAGAAAAAGAAATGTATGATCAGTCGGAAATTGAAAACTGCTTGCCTAGTAAAAATTTTCTTAAGCATAAAGAGTTCGTCATAAAATTCTTTAGAAATTTGTTCAGAGTTAAGAAAAAAAGAAGAAGAACGTTTAACAGAATACGTGGTTAGGTTATTGAATATTTACGAATATAAAGTAAAATATGACCGAAAATACGGTTAATTTATTAAACCGCAAGAGAATATAACAAATGTCGTTATTCCACATAACCAATACGCCGTACGGTCGTAAGCAGGGAAGTGAAGTCACTGACTGTGCCATGACGTCATGAAACTTTACATATTTCCATCTTAAGGGAAGAAAATCGAACTTAACGATATTTATCCTTACATAGGTATGTATATAATCATCCAGCATTTCTAGCGGAGAGAGAGAGGGGATGTCAAAAAAGATCTATTGATATATATATATATTTTTTACTTACTTCAATTTATTGCACTGGAAAAAGTTTGAAGAACAAGTAGAGCATATACGGTAATAACGTTTTAAAATTTGATTTAGTTATAGTTTTATATATATCTGTTCGGGTATTTAACTTCGACTTTGTATTCCAGACGAAAGCGAGTATGTGCATGGAAAAACACGATAAAGTAACTGTGGTAGTAACAGTAGTAGTAAAAATATGTGCTGTCATCCCGAAGAAGTAATGATGGATTAAGTTTTTAAGGATTATTTCTCTTTACCCGCATCCGCATCAGTTAAAATGCTCTTCGAGACTTTTATATTCTAAAATATGCTACGCGATACGTCATTCTTTCCTGGCAAAAATACCTTTTTCGGCTTCCTGCTTAAAACGAATCATTAAGAATATGCAAATAAATTCGCCGACAAGATTTATCTTCAAAATACACTAAAATATAGTATTAGTTCACTATTAAACGTTGACGAATTTATCGTTCTAGTTTTTAATTGTGAGTCGCAACTACATTCACGCCATCCTCGCTAACTCTTCTTCACAATAAATAACAATAGAAACGAATCGCTAGAATATTGTTTTAATGAATTTCATTATATCAAAGTAATAAGTAGAAAGTTAAGAACTGGAACTTAACAAAAATTCTAATACGGTCGAGCCCCGATTTAACGAATCGTGCGGGGTTTGAGATTTTTATCCGTTAAATCGAGGTATTCGTTAAATCCGGATAATCAAAAATAAATGTTATTATGCTTAAGAAACA